>JABFPM010003913.1:0-13522 GCA_022817325.1 Idris sp. 1 HC-2018 | reverse complement strand
GCGCTACCCTCCTGACCCCCCTTATCCTAGAACACCTTAAAGCCTCTCAAAAGCAAAACTCGTCCGAATCGAAACTGATCTGCCTTCAATTTCGCACTTGAGATCAAATTGTGTGCTGCCGCACAAGGGCATAACGCGTCGTCTGGGCTCAAGTGTTCTGGCGCTTCGAGTAATCTGCTATTAGAAAAAAAAGGAAAAACTTTTGTAACCACGTTTAACGGTGACACTCCTATGTTTCTGATTTTTTTTTTTTTTTCTTTGAACATACATGGTTGTAATGAAGATTTATGTGTCCCAGATTTTCAGGGGATCAGCAAAAGAAGTCAATTGAAGAAATGCAAGAGAGAGATTGAACGAATGTAAAAATTGTTCTGTCGTAAGAGACAATTGATTGCCAAAGTTTGCTAGCGATTAAGTGTTACATGGTGAATCCTTTTTCTCGGTCGCATTGATCTGCAGAAATGCAACACATTCACCAATTATTTCTCATTCCTCTGGTTATTTAGCATGATACGAACTTGGGGATTTGTTTAATTATAATAAATTAATTTAGTCCGGTCTGTTTTGCATGTGCATAACATTAAACAAGTTTCATTCAATTAAAATCACGAGAGTGCAGAAAGTTGGCTCATATTTTGGACTGCACTTTTTTTCGCGCACATTTGTGATTCAACAGTTTTTTTAAACAATCAATATCAATATTTCTGGTCTAGTTCAGATGGTACTGTCGATATACATATTTTTGAGGAGTTTTCTAACGTCATTTGCATAAAACCAATTACGAAAAATTATTACAAATCCTGATTAGCATAGTTCAGAATGAATCGTTATAATATAATTAGCTTCATCAAACTAGCAAAAAAAGAGTATTTTTTAATATAAAAAAAGAACCTAAAACGGTAAACAATCACAACGCGCTCGTTGATATTCAAATAAGCAGCTAATTCGGTGAAAAAGTTTGTATTGTTTTCTGCATCAGTAAATTCTCAGCAAATCTTGTAAACACTTATTACAATACGATTACGCAAATGTCTCAATTAAAAGTGGTCTTTGTGTCTAAGATCTAGCTCAGAATCAACAAATCGTATAAACTTTTCAGCATAAAAAATGTCCTCAGGCAAATTGAAAAAAAATGGTTTCTGAAATATGCATTTGTCTGTCTTAATACTCGAGTTAAACTTCGCTCCTTTGAAGAGAAAAGGTTCATTATGTGACATTTTTGCATCCACTTTTGCGTCCACTCAATTAACCTATTTTACGTGTACGGATTACAGCGTTTTATAGTCACAGATTCTTTGAATGTTTTAAGATTAATAATGAATTAAAAAGTGCATGTGATTTCAATATTCAATGAATGACTTTCATGGTATTTATGAGCCGACTGATGAATTTGACCACGGCAAAGTAATTACGCTTTTTGTTGCAGAACGCATGCGAGATCTTTTTATCTTCAAACCATTCTTGTTTTTATGTCACGTGTAAACTATTTCAAAAGAAAATCGATGCTGAATAGCTTTTATTACAAACTGGAGGTGTTTTATTTTTAATGCTTATTTGCATATAACGTTAAGTAGCTTTTTATATAAAATAAATACAGCTTACTATACATTTTTCTTTAATTTAAAATAACAAAAGAGTAAAGAAATTGAGTTTAATTGTTTTAAAATTAATTGAAAAAAAGTTTTATTTGAAATGAAAGAATATGTAGGATAATGTGGATAACAATTTTAAAATGTAAACTACTAAATGCTCTTGCTGTCAGATAAGTTTTTTCCATAAATACATTTTATTTAAGGATACAAATAATTTAATACGAATTTTTATTCTAATTTTTGAAACCAATAAATATTTAACATTCTAAAGAGCATTTGTAAATTATGAAAAGGAACTCAAATATTCAAAAGTATACTCAGTGCAATTATTCACAAAAAAATGATTTGTTTTTTGTAATGAAATATTTCATACTTAAATGTGCATAAAAAATGAAAAAAAGTGTAATACAAAACTCTTGTGCAAAAAAATTTATCGTACAATCTTACTCTGATCTCTGCAGAATCTCACAAAAATTCTAAAAATCCTCGGAAAGTCAGTATATTGACTCAGTGTATTGTCGAAATCGCTTTCTTTTAAAAAGCTTTTTAGTTAAAAAAAAGTTATTGGAAATATATTCTTTTTATTTTATTTTTATATTTTTAAGAAAAAAAAATGTTTTTTTCTTTTAATTTAAAGCACAACTTTACTCAAAAGAAAACTGACAATTTATTTATAATCAGTTTACAAATAAACGATATAAAAGAGTTCATAAAAGATCGCGTTAAACAATTCCACAGTTTAATATACAAACAGTGAGATTAATTTAACAACACAAATATGTTAACAGCCATTCAATTAAAAATCTTCAAACAACATTTGATTTAAAAATTCACAAAACCGCAGACTACAGCGATTTTGTTTCACCGCAGAATATTGAAGTTGTTTTCAAAATACATATTTTAATATAAACACAAGTTTTTTTTCATCTCTTGTTTCATGAATTAATTCTCTAAAACTAAGTAATTTCTATCGATCATCACCGACACATGCGCATAAACAAATTTTATTAAAAGCTGACGCTTTTATTTCGCAGATTCACCGAAACAAAAACTAATCAATTTTCAAATGTTAATTCTCTACTAGTCCATTATTAATCAACTTAATCTAAAATTTCATAATCTTTGTTAAATTACTTTAAAATTCTTATTAAATTTTATTTCAATATTATATATCTTGAAAAAAATGTGCCATGCAGAGTGATATTAAATTCTGTCTTTTTTGAAACGATTTTTTTACGAAAAATATAAGTGCCATATAACTTTTAGTCAAAATGAATAAAGTGCAATCAACTGCAACGTACGTTATGAACTTTGTTACTTTTTTTTGTTAAGTATTACTTGTTTTATTTTGGACCAAGCTTGGTCGAAGAATTATTTGTAACTCTCTTTTTAGCCTGGACACAGATGTTTTATGACCAACCTCAAAGAATGTCAAAAAAGGAGTGACAGATAACGTCAAGCATATATATATGTATATATTTGACATCGGAAGGGTGATGCGTGAAAAGTGCGAAAATTACATCGACACACTGTACACGTAACAAAATGCCATTTTTTATGCCATTGTCAGAAATATCGTTAACGTTGAATAAAACTGAACATAACACACGTAAACTTGAATGCTCATAAAATCTACCACAAAAATTTCAATACATTCTGTTTAATGAAATACGATCGGTCAGAACGCTTGTTCATACGTTAAAAACTTCCCTTTTTTACACGTGTACAGTTCTGTAAATTGTTTCTAATTTTGTTATCAATTTTTAAAAAAGAAATGTTACTGAAAACAACTCTTTTTTCTGATGATTTTCGAATCATACATTTTTAAAAATGAAGTGTAACAGCTATCCGAAAAGAGATGCTTTCTATTTTTACATTTTCACCGTGTAACATAAAATTTGATAGACAAAATTCATAAATTTTTGTTCAGTTAGTCGTATGTACGTATATATATTGTTATGTGTACATGTCGAACAAAACACGTGTTACGACACGTGTGAGATGTCTCGTAAAATGCATATCCTAAACAAGCAAATAATACACGAGTCAGCTCCCTCGACCTGTTTTCGATATTACATTTTTCAAATTTATATCGCAACGAAAAGAAAACAAAAACAACAAGCTTCTCACGATTTGCATTCGTAAATTAAAATTAATAAAACGAATAGAAAGTAATTTTATAATTTGTTTTGTATGGTAAACAAAATTGAACCATTTATGAAACAGAAGTTTTTATTTACAAATTCAATTAAAAATATTATTGAACCATATCTACTGCAATATATTCATTAGCAAGTGATTTTTAATTGCAATACAAAAATTTAAAATTTAAACATTACGAAAAATAGCTTTCCATCATATCAATACCGTGTAAATTTTATTTCACAAAAATAGGCCGAGCGAATGAAATATAAGCACGATCGAAGATGACGTGTAAACTTCATTTTCTTCACGTATATTAAATTTATCTGTATGTGTAATTTGTATTGCACATACTCCTGATTTCACTATAGAAAAGTTCTAATTTTGTTTATACACTAATTTCTAATATTTCCTTCATCAATATAAAATAGCATTGCATGAGACTTAATTTTGAAGACAAATGTGTGGGTGAAAAAAACTCGATCTAAATACATGGATACCAGATTTTTTATACAGTTTTATGGGGAAAGGTTGAATGGTAAATCGAACGGATTAATCTTTAATGCAGCAGATGCGGAATCAACTAAAATAAGCGAATCAACGGAAACAACTAAAATGGAATAGGCCGTGATTACATGATCAGAATATCTTCTCTGTACGTGATGAAATTGGATTGCCTATTCGTGCGATTATGTATATCAGTATTCTCTGTCTCAACTGTTCCGCGATTCAGCCGGATCATAGCTTAGTTCTCGCTTATTCATGCTAAGGTGAATCTATCCTTGGTGTACATAATCATTAACGTTTCAGACTGTTTAATTTGATAAATTACGTCACGACTGAATAATGTGTTACAAAAACAAAAAAAAATGAAATTTGAGCAAAAAGAGGTTTATTAGAATAAGATCAAATTGAAAAAATCACTTTTGAAGAAATGTTCGTTATTTCAAATCCAATCTTGAACTTAAATTTAATGTCATCAATGTTGATTTTGATAAAAAAAATGTGAATTGAAAACAAAAGAAATTAATTTCTTTTTTTTTTAATTATTTTAATGTCATACAAATGTTTAGGATCAATTAAAAATGATATAGTGTTAAATAAAAAAAGGTGAGATTATATTTTTTGGTATCGGGACAAAATTACACTTTTTTTAAATAGAATTCTCGCCATTATATTTTTAATTCCTACAAAATAATAGTTTCAACAAAGAGTTGGTTATATTATAATCTCATCTGATAAGAGTTATTTGGAATCATATAACTCAATCAATTGAATATGAGATTTATGTAATATTCACTCATCTTAGCGTTAAGATTCATGATGAAAACTTGAACTAGTAATTTCATGTTCTGCATGTGAATGTAAGTGTAAAAGTAAAATTTGTTTTTTAGTTTTTATATTGCTGAAACTGACCAAACATAATTTTACCAGACACAAGGATAATTTCTTATATTATTAACAAAAAAATAGTCTCGCGCAACATGTGAGAAGTTTAATTCAAGTTGCATGAGTTTGTAGCACTCTCCGTTAGTTTGTTCTGCAAATCTCACACTCATTTTGCAATTGCCAACTTTTCCTACTTGTTGCACAATTTACTATTTTGCCATGCGTGCATAAAAAGTGCCGCATTTCATGCATTTTAGCCGGTTTGCATACCAATGGAAAGAAAATTTATTGCATACGCACGCATGCGCAATGAGAACATTTTTTACGCAAAATACATTGCTTTCACTCTACTATTTTTTTCATTCTTAAACTTTATGTTTTAAAATATATACATAAAACTGATTTGAATATAAATTATTAAATAATGTAATAAACATTTTAGAAAACAAAATGTATAAGTCGATTAAAATTGTATTTGAAGCAATTTTGAAATGAAAAGTTTCAAATAAAATAATTTAGTCATTAAAATGAAGTTCATCAATTTTATATAAAAAATAAGGATAACTGTTTATTAAGTACGAGTCACATAAATTATTTCCGCAAGTAGAGATCATATAATTTTATGGTCTTTATAAACAGATTTATGGCGTCAGTGGCAATAAAAACGAAAAGTAACAGTTTTACAGTTTTCATTACTCTGATTCTTCAATCTCTTGTTATTTTAGTTACAGTTTTACTACACGTTCGTTGACCCTCAAAAGGTTAAACATGTTTACCATAGTTTACTGGAACTTTGGCATTATTTTTAACATAAATTACTTTTATTGCGTCTCTTGAGAATGTCTACATCTTGTGAACAAGAAAAGAAGGAAAATTTTGTGATATAATTTTATTTATCAAAGTTTGAGTATTGCGGTAATAAAATAAATTCATTATTTTATAATTGTACTTTCATTCTAGAGAAAGTTCTTATTAACTAGTTCAATTATGAATAAAATTGGAAAACTATAAAAATTGAAAAAATATCAAGCATTTTCTAAGAAATTTATGAAAATATTGATTTTAAAAACATTACCCCGCCAGTTCGATTATATTTTTGTACTGATAAAAGAATATAATAATAGCTCCAAGAATGTATCAGAAAATAATAAATTTGAGAGAAAATTCACATAAATGTACCAAACAAATGTCATTTATTGTTAGAAGATCGTACATTATTTTCGAGATCATGTTACTGAATTAATTTGTCACTTTAGTAAAAATATCGTGGAAAATTTTATAAGAAGATTTGATCAAAACAGACTAATAAGACTGGTGTTTCGAATGACGATATGGTTTCTAAAATAATTTATTAGAGGTTTCTAAAAATGTTCCCTCGAAAATCAATTTCATTAAGAAGATTGTAAATTCACAACCGAAAATTATTTTTCAACTGAACCTTTTCTTAAAACTTCAATATTATTTATTTATTTATTTATTTGTTGTTTTTTGTCATTTCTTTTCAACTTATTTAAACGAGAATACATTTGGTTTTATAAAAGTAATTTCTTTACAATAATTAAATCTGATAAGTCAACTTTTGATAGATAACGCCAGCATTAAATACATGTTCAAGAAAATATTTATTTACGAATTAAATTTCAAAATAGACTGAAGTTTAATAAAAAAAATTATCAATCAAATTGTTGTAAACAAAATTTAAATCTTTATCGAAAAAATTGTCGGAAGTGTAACTAAATTAAAATATTAACAATTGCAAACAACCTTATTCAATTATCAGACTGTCGGATTTTAATCATAATTTTTTAAATAAAAACCTTTAACAAGAACTACAACAAAAAATTATAATAATCACTGCAGACCCTGCAAAATACAGTTGAATGGCCTTAGTAAAATGTGTAATCATTCGTGTATGCAATTCAGTGACAGTAAAACCGGACCAATTTTTGCGGCCATGACCAAAATCCCAGTTTCCCCATTGAATCGGAAATTCATCGACAAAATTCAACACCGAGGATTAATATTCTTCGCCAAATTCAGCTAATTGATTTCGTGGGAGTACAGTTGGCAAACTAATTTATGTACGACCATCAGCGACAACATGTTACGTCCTCGAAAGTATTCGGCTTTTCAGACACGTCGAACATTAATCAACTTCTGATCCTGTAAAGAAGTTGCTTATTCCCGTTAATGCAAACAGAGATTGCAAAAAAAAGAGGGGTGTTTGAAATGCAAAACCAACTTTTTTTCCTCTCGTTATTGAATACAATGCGGCAAAAATTCGAGTGAATTGAAAACTTGACGAAATATGCATGGATTCACGCGAACTTTTCAGTTTTCCTTTTCAAAACATAGAAACAAAATCCTACTGATCGGTTCGTTTTAATTACACTCAAATTATACGTCCTCTTTTTTTGCAACCTATTCTTTTTGATCGCAAACAATAATTCCTTGGTAATTTAAAATCATAATTGCAGTGCACGCAAACTCAATTTTAAAAAAAAATTGGTCTGTTATCGCGAGGCTATTTTTCTTGATAACTAAAAGCGGCGATAAACAGACAGTAAAGATTTGCCGATAATCTTGTAACTGTGTGGGCATCCTTATAATGAACGTCGTAAATCAACGAGCCTCACCACTGTTTTCGTTTTAACTCGAGGGCAAAAAGGCCGACACATGTTCAATAAGCACGAGAACTAGTGGCGTGTATAAAACTAGCACGAGCTTTATATTATATTGTATTCTGATGTGAGTTATGAAATATTTATGAAAAATATAAAACCAAATTTAATGAAATATTTTTCTTGACGTCATAAACTTTGGAGAGCGTAAAATGAACTCAATGAGACAGAGTGTCATGTTGTCGTTAACTGCTGAAACTTTGCCACCAGTCTCGGTGAGTGCCGAAATACAGTGAGAATTAGAAAATTTATAATGTACACAACGGTGTTGTCTAATGGCGTTACCGACAGAAATTTCTCGATCTACAAATGTTCATTTCACAAACACGTTTTCCTGACATTTTACTCAATTTACGCGACTTGCACACTAATTTTCGGCTGCTTGTACTAGAAAAACAAGTGTCTTCTTTTAAGTCACTTTTACTATTTAAGGCATTAAAAGTGACTCAAAATGGTTGTTTTGAAACAATTTTTCTGCCTTAAATGATAAAAGTGACTTCAAATAAGGCACTTGTTTTTGTAGTGTGTTTGTGATTTCACGAAAATTTAATTACAATACAAAGTCGAATTTTTCGAAAAATATTTAAAGAACTGCTAATTGAAAAGAGTCTTTGTAATCTATTTAGACGTACTTTTTTTAACTTGTATATATATTCTGGCATCACATTTCTGTAAAAAGTGTTACATTTATTTTACTAGAAAATTTTCTAAGAACTAAAACTGGGTTTTTTATTGTATATGAATTTTTTTAATTATAATTTTTATTAACTGTGAATTATAAAGAAAATGTTTTTCCCTTACAGTTTTTTTTTCAAAATTCTCCTGTAGTTTTTTCTAAACTTTTTCACAATAGTTTCTTCTCATACAAGTTTTTCCTTAATTTTGTTTTTGTGTTGTTTTTTTTTCTAATTTTTTGTCCTAGATATTTTACTTATAAATTTTATTCTCCTAAAGTGTTGGTAAGTCAAATGTCCCATTCCAATTAATTATTCCAGTCCGCTGAACATAATTTCCCGAACATCATTTGTGCATCAACATTTACATTTATCTGCGATTAATTTATGCAGCTCTAAGAAAGAACGAATTGAGATACGTAAATGTCGTTAAATGATAATGTAACTGATCGGAGAAAAGAGGGAATCCAATTTTCTTTTGAATGAACAGTTTGGTTTAGTATAATTTATCGCCGCTAAGTGGGGCAGTTATGACGTTACAATAGCTATGATAATAATCATTTTTATCGGTAAAAAATGATGACTCATTGAGAGCCAGGTTAACTGTACGTTAACAGCTTTTCGTTTATTTATCTTCGTGCCTCTGACATCTTGTTGGAAGAGCATTGCGGGCTTGTAATCCTCCACTATAGATTAATTTGTTGTTGAAGACAGACAGAAAATTAAACTTATATTTAAAAGTTCCAACATCATTCGGTTATTTTTAATTACCACATCGGAAGTATTTACGTTTTTGTTTTTTGTTGAGTTCTTCCTTTATACTTTTGTTTTTTTGTTACGATTATTTGTTATAAATGTTTTCTGGTACCATCTGTTTCGTAAATATCAACACGTGCAGTTATAAAAATGTTCTTAACAATGTAAGATCATAGCGAGTATATTTCAAAAAATCAAAACTTCATTTATAATTTTCTGGTGGTAATCTTGCTGTAAGTTGTTTCGACTGTGAACGATCTAGCGGGATTCCGCTGACATTGGCTCCGTTAGCTAGCCAGACGGTTACTGCAACAACATCTGCATGTACTGAAAATGTGCCGATTGACGTTACTCCTCATTAAGAGGGTAGTCTAGTGTGAACATCGAAAAAAAGACCAATTTTGAAGGATTTTGTTCTTAGTTACAGAACATCATGTATTATCAGGTTTTGTTTTAATAAATAAAACGCTCTTCATACTTCAAGAAACAATTTTTTTAATACAACAAAAAATTAATTTATTAAGTTGTTAATTAAATAAATAGACTCTTTAAATTGTCCCCATTCCACTCGTGTACCTGATAACTCAAAAACTATCCAACCTATCTTCGTGAAATTTTAAGCGCACATTCCAGAAACACGTTGTGATATAGTCGGAACTAGGATCTTTTGATTCCATCAACAGTTAACAAAATGGCGCACAGTGAAAACAAAATTTTCAAATTTCGACTGTGTTTTGATGGTTATTTTGTTAATAAAAAATGTAAATGTTGATGGAATCAAAAGATCCTAGTTCCGACCAATTGTTCTTTGAAGTATTAAATGCGTTTTATTTATTACAATAAAATAAATGATGTTCTGCGACTGAGAAAAAAATTCTTTAAAATAGGTCCTTTTTTCGACGTTCACACTGGACTACCTCCTTTATATCATTTGCATATACTCAGATGACATTAGAATTAGTATTGGCACAACGCCATTCAGAAACGATATAAAAGTACTGATGGATAGTACCTAATCAGCATCAATTTAAACTTTCTATAAACCATACCGTTTTTCATATTCTGCCAGTATTCTAATATAGTGTATTGTCAACGATAAACGAAGTATCGACGAGCAATACTCCGCCAGCATTTATTAAAGTCATCTAGAAAACCGTTCGTTGCTCCAGTACACCGATCCAGTATTAAATTGCTATAAGTCACTGTGACATTCTGATGTTCAGCCAGTCCCGGAAAAAAATACTCTGCCAGTATCAAAATTACTTTAATGTCGGAAAAGCGTCAAAAGTTCTACTTGGGATTAAAGGATAAAGATTAGTCGAAAGTAAAGTTAAATTTAATAATGTATAATATTCCTTGTAATGATTGCAATAAGGTTTACATTTGATAAATTAAAAAATATCTAAAAGTGTAGACTTGAAAACACAAAATTGAAATTATTACAGAAGTAATCATAAACAATACACAGCACTTACAAAAAATTGGATAATTCACACCGCGTACATTTTTATAAAGCGAGAAAAATCACACACAAAAAGAACTAACGAAGTATTTTTTTAATAATAAAAATGCCAACTTGCTCAATGAACGCACAGATTTTTATTGCAATTTTCGTATCTATAATGAATTATTTTTAGTTATAACTAAAAACTAATTTTACCAATTTTGTATACGAATATTCGAGTTTGATTATTCTTATTGTCTAACATCTTTATCTTATGAATAAGTAGTTTTTTCATTGTTAATCCAGTTTAGTTTCGCAATTGTAATCATGACGTACTTAATCAAATTAGTCGGCGTATTATTTTTTTTTTAATAGTGATTGTGTTAACCCTTTCAGTCATGATGGGACCAAAAAGGTCCCACTTGGCATTGACTGATTTTTCCTAGTTAAAAATTGCAATAATCGCAATAAAAGTTGGCACTCAAGGGTTTTTGAGGTCGCTGAATACGAATTTTGAGTCAGATTTCCAAAATTTCAAATAGCGGAACTAATATGGTGAATCAACAATTTTAAAACGCATTGTTTTTTATTGAACAATTAGAAAAATGTATGACTGAAAGAGTTAAATGTTCTTCATGTTTCTTAACATGTAAGTTGTAAAACAGTAATTAAAACATAATTACTTTTGTGTCCAAAAGGGATATCTCAAATTATTTTTAAACTTTGTTTCGTTATTAATGGTCTTTTTTTATTGAATAATAACATCAATTTTATTAAATTATCGAGAAACAAGAGGATACAAATTTATGGCGCACTATTAGAAATAATCGTAAATTTCAGTTTCAGAAAACTCAATTCAATTTTCAGATACCAGTATTTCAAATTTAATAATGGCCAAGTTTGATCACGTAAACATAACCTATTGCTACCACGTGTAAATTTATTTTATCCAAAATAAATACATTTTTTTAACAAATGTATTAGAAGTATAAGTGTTACGCCCCGTTTGTATAATTGTCCAGTTCATGAACTGGGCAAGTATTATTATTTCAAAATATATCATTTACATTTCCCGCCAAATTCAATTTAAAACAACACAAAGGGCTTTTTTCAATTTCAACTTTTCCATACTCAGTATAAGTTAAGTTATTACTATACAACTGAATATTAATAATTAATGCAACAGAGGATGCCTTCTTTTTTAAATTTTCAACATTTAAACTACTGCATTGAATATTTTAAAAATGAATGATAAACTCATACATTTAGTTTCTGACTGCAAATCTTTATGGACTGCTGATTACGAGAAACATGTGATTAATTTACTGCAAATCATTTCAACTGGTGTAAAAAGGAGTCGTCAAGAATATCACATCCGATCTACATTTGTAGTTTGTTAGTTGGCTGGGGTGACAAAAGCAGCTAAAAATGACGGATTGTACATGACAACTAAAGAAAATGTGCTCTCAATTATTGAAGATATTCGTTTGTTGATTGGTCATAAAAATCATTTAAAGTGCAATTCAGCATGTCAGTGGGTCAATTGCGATAATTCAGACAAATAAATAATATTTATGTACAATATAAAACGATAACAAATACAAATAAATAATGATAACAGATGTAAATGATTTTAATTATAATAATAAAATAGTTTTAATAATTTTAACATCACCTTGCCTAGTTCATGAACTAGGCAATTACACAAACGGGGCGTAACATAAGCATTTATAACGTATGTTTATATTATTATTTATAAATAATCAGAAATAATCCTTGCCTTACTCGGATTGCTGCAAATTCGTCTATTAAGAATAAACTTAATAAATAAATTTGTTTATGTTGTAGTCATTATTTGATCACGTGATGTTATAACACGTTATGAAATCAATACAGTATAAAATTAAATATATATATATACTGAAAAAAGTAAAACAGAAAAAATAAATCATTGGTTGGCTCGTTATATCGTTCTTTAATCTAAATGTTATTCCTTTTCACAAAATAATGTTTTAATTACGAAATAATTTTGTCTGAAATTTCAGTTACGTATATCTAAAAAAAACTTCAGGTAAAAGTGTCTGCAATTTTATATAATAATTTCAACAGTGCGTTTAACCGTAGAAGTTAAATCAACATAAATTTATTTAAAATTACACATTATATTTTTTATTAAAACCTATTAAAGCTTCTAGCCAGCTAAAATGAAGAGTAACAACGATTTGCAAATAAACAATAAAAAATACTACCACCGCTTCTTGCGTCGACGATAAGGGATGGGGGTTGCACCCTGCCCAGGAAGCAGAACCCATGCTAAGTACAATTCGACGAACAGCTTCGACATCTTCTATGGATCTTCTGACTTGGCCGATAGGAGCTGCCAAGCATCACCACGCTTTCGCTCTCATCTATTACGCATGTGGGACAAAAAAACGAATTGAAAAATGATGACCAAACTTCATATAAAAATAAAACATATCCACATTTGTTTTTACGATTTTGCATATAATTAATGCATGAATTTACCGACAAATGTTTGATTTTCTTCATAATAAAATTCATGTGTGTTTACATATATATAAAAACATAAAATCATGTGCATACCATATGTTTTATTTTTACATTTTCACCCCCAGAATGCCTGCGAAAACACAAAATTCTAATATTAAATAAATAAAAATGTTTCTGACAAAAAATATGTCAATTTTCTAATTATTTAACTGTATTTGTTATTTTTCTAGTTGAAATTTGTACATTATAGTGATTATAATGAACAATAAAAATGTAATCCCTATTTGACAAAAACTGAATAAACAATTTATACATAAAAAAATAGATATTCAT
>JABFPM010003912.1:0-13525 GCA_022817325.1 Idris sp. 1 HC-2018 | reverse complement strand
AAAATAAATTTCGAAACGTTAGACATTAATATTACATAGTTAATTATAAGTTCCTAATTGACAAAAGTATTATACACAAATAAAATTAATAACAATTATAAGGAACAAAAATAAAATACTTTATTAAGATTTTATTATTTTTGTTAGATTTGTTCTTATCTCACCCTTTTCAATTTTATGGAATTAATATCGTTAGCCTTATGAGAACAATATGAGAAGATTTATATTTGTGAAACTTTCAATTTTTTTTAATTATATTTAAAAAAGAAATAAACATTTCGTGTAGTTTTTTGTAATAAAAAACTTTTTTGATAATAAAATATTATATTAAAAACAATATTATCAGCTCATTAACTGGAAAAACGTTGATAACATTTGAAAAACAGCTAATTTTTTTAATAATAAAAAAATATCTATGCAAAGGTTAATAAGATACTTTACTTGAAGCTGGTCAGAATAAAAAGGCTTATCAAGTCTAACTCAGAAAACATAGTAGTTTAATATTAGCCAACAACATGATCGTCACGATTATACCATTTGTCTTATGTTAGTATCAATTTACTAATAATTTTGTTTAAAAATGCCAAATGTGATTTGTTTAATACGGACTGGTATTACTATATTTTTCTTAATTTCCAATCTTCATATTTATTTTCTAAGAAATTTTCTGATTTTCAAAATGTTTGTATTCAATTGAATAAAATTTAACATTACATTGATGAAACTTTACAAACCAAAAACTAATATATTTGTAAACAATTTTAGTGGCTAGTGTGTCAGATAAAATAACAACGCCAGAATACAAGTTCAATTCCAATATACAAATAACGTATAGTGGTTTGAATGATACCTCAGTTTTTGGATATAATGCAACAAATGATTTATACTGTCGACCAAAAGACGATAACATGGTTACATGTTTGTTACAAGTTAAAACAATACAGGAATATACAAATGACACGGAAAATGGAGAAATGAAATTTAGAGAAATGTTAGAACACGATAATACGGAACATATTTCATTTTCATTTGAGATTGGATTTGATCAGAAAGGAGTTAATAAAATTATTGTAGGTGAAAACGCAACAAAAGCTTTGGGTGCTGATGTAGTTAAGTCTTTGGCAAATTTGATGAATATGGGAATAGATTTAAGTAGTTTATTAGCTGACGGCGGTACCATGGAAGTAAATAAGATGAACAATTTCTTGTTGGCGGAATGTATGTCTCAAATAAAAGTTAGTTTCAGTGAAAAAGAAGAAGATATTGAAGAAGGTAGTTGGAATTTAAATTTGATGTCTCCTCTGCCGAAACTATCCGACAAAAGAATGCATGTGACAAAATCTTGGAATAATAGCGATTGTAAAAGGCTCAAGACATTTTATTGGACTGCGTTGATGGAAAGGGACATTTTGAGAGACGGAAATTTAAAAACTGTGAGTTTTTTTTAATACAAAATTTATAAAACAGTTAGATAAAGATAAAATAAAGCAACCAAAACAAGATGCTTGTTCGCCCCTACGATAATTTGAATAAAGGTGCAATTAACTTTAGAAGTTAGTTGATAATTTAAAGTTGATTCAAAATTAATATACATTCAAATTAATTGAAATAATTGAATTAAAATAACTTATTGTTGACGTTCACTCAACTAATCTAATAACTGTTTATTAAAGATTGACTAAATGTTGACTCACTTATATTGTTATCTAAAGGATATTTTCAATACTAAACTGATACATGAATATTGATGTTAATGTTTACTGTTCAGTAAAAAAACAAAATAATAATCTAAATTTTATATCGTGTTTAAATGCTAAGTCAATAAACATAACTCATTTCATGTTTTTCTATAACCACATAATTATTTAGCCATTCTTAAATAAATGAATAAACAAATTAATAATAAAGAATATTTAAAATGAGACATTATTAAAGGTTAGTAAAGAGAGGCAATTCAGTAGTTAAATATACGACTAAGCAGCTTTGACTTTATCTATTCAATTATCAATACTGCTTACAATTTATTTTAATTTTTATTCCAATATTTTCAGAAAAGCCATGAAGCTCTGATATCAATTTCTCCTAGTCAGTTCGAAACACAAGAAACCGTTTACGCTGAAAAATTCTACACTGATCAAAATTTGATTCTGGAAGTCTTCGAAATATCAAAATTAATACTGACTGACGTTTATAGTGCTAAAGATAAATGGCCTCAAATTGAGAATCCAGTGACATTAATACTAACTAACGGTGAAAGTGCAAATATAACTAGCTGACCAAAAATATATCCCAATTAAAAAAAATGTAACTAATTTCTTAAAACAAAATTGTTTATTGTTTTCTATTGATAAATACGATAATGAGCAAATAAAATAGCAATCATTCAATATATTTACATTACAAAAATACTTCAAGATTTATTATAGATCCAATTTTTTAAATAAATATTTTCAACATTCAACACGTAAAATGGATTTTTTATATGTTTTCAAAAAAATGTTCGATTTTCACATAATTCAAATATATTTTTTATAATTACACAATTAATAATTGAAATTGAATTATAATTGATGATTCTAATAATTAAATTTATTTTTTCATACATGAGAATTTTTTATAATTTTAAGTATCAATAATAGAAAATAAGTATTTTACTTTACCAAAAACGTATTTTGTAGCAGCACGTCTATACACGGAAAAGTTTTCGGGACATCAGACGTACTTGCTATGGTACGTCATTCAAATTATAGGTTATGGTACCACAGAAGCAAAGTCGCAAAATTTACTTAAAATCCACTTAATGTTTCCGGAATAAGTAAACTTAAAGATAATCGACAAAAGCGGATATTAAGTAACGGCTGCGCAGCATAATGGATAAGTTTCTGCTACGAATCTGCGTGGTTGAGCGGCACTTTAAGGTCCCTTTAAGTGGTTGAACGTTGACTAAGTACTTATAATTTTCTGAAAGATAAGCATTTCAATTGTAAGCTGTCAAATTTTCATGCAATTTCAATGATATTTGCAAAAGATATTCACATGTATGCTCACTAATGATCTCCAAACAGGTGGCCGAAAACTTTTGTCGGACAGTGTATTTCAATGAATAAAAAATATTATTTTCAAATTTTAATACTTATTTTACTTTATTTATATGTAGTAAAATGTATTTATAGTATTTATCAAATTACATGTATCTCTCAATAAAAATTTGTGATAAATTAAATTAGTATTTTATTGTTAGATATTCAACGACCTGTGATTAGTCCTTCTCAAATTTAGAAACAAAATTTAAAAAAATTGCAAGGCGCGGCACTATTAATAGTAATATTTAATGGGTAATATTTATAATTTTTAATTTATTAATAAATAATACAAAATAACTCTTTCAAAAAAATGTATTGTATAATTGCATGAATAAAATTGTATAATATAATCTGTCCAATGCACAGAAATTGCCAAATTTTAAAAATTTTATAGAAGAAAAATTATGTTTTCTAATGCAAATAAGATGAAGTGTGCTATATATGAAACAGGTTCTATCCATTCTGTTGTAATAAATAATTAAACAATATTTAAAGAATTAAAGAAAAATTATATAATAATATTTATTAATACAAAAAAAAGTATGTAAACGATTTACATAAATAACACAGCCCAATGAGGAGTTATATTTGTGTAAAGTTTAAGTAAATCTTTTACATAAAATGTACATCAAAATTACATAAACGCGGCTATTAGAGTCGTTTTATGTCAATCGTTAATCGGATATTATATCAGTATGCTAAAAAAGGGTCACAGTTTTCCCTGTGTAGACACGAAACTATATAAATTATATCAGTTTTTATCAGTTAAATATTCTTCATTTTTGTGTATTATTTTATTTATGACTAATAAATCAAAAATTAAAACAATGAAAATGCTAATCAAAGTATTGCATTATGTAAAATAAAGATTGATTTATTCGAAATTATTTCTTTTGAAAACGTTATTAAACTTTTTATATATTTTTATTCCATTATTCGTTTTTGCCCCACCTAACCCTTTTGTTTATTATTTGAGTATTTGTTTCAATAATTTAAACTTCGTATTCACAAAAATTAAACTTTAAGGAATCATCTCCAGAAACAAAAGTAATAGCAGAATGTATGCTTCTAAAATTACAAATTGTGAGTATGTTTCAGCTTACACAATTTGTCAGCGGAATTTATAATATTTATATAATTGATTGTTTTACATATGAGCGATTTCACAGAAAATTTGATTTCTAAAAAAAATAGAAAAATATCTGGCTGAAGGCACATCTTTGTCCTTTACAATACAAAAAAAATGTATTTTATTTGTTTTTACGGATAAAATCAATTTTTCTGTAGAATTGCTCAAATACAATAAATCCTTCATGGCAATTACTTCAACTGAAAAAGATAAGCATTTTATTATTTACATTTAAAAGTAAAGCATACATTGTTTTTAATTAAATTTAGAATAAAATTAAAAAACATATTACCTTTAAATTTTAACTTTATTCCAAGTTGATTTAAACTAAATTTCTTTGCTTAAATTTGTTTTCCTTTATATTTTGCAAAAACTGTAAAATAATGATAAATTTTATAATTCATAATTTATTTATTTACAGTGCCAGATGAAGCAGCCGCAGAAGATGCTCTTGGAGAATTCTTTGGGAAATGTTTAGTCACATGCTATAACAAAAAAAATGTATCTTATTCAATTTTAAATGTACATTAAATAAACCAATTACATATATTTTTAAGTAACTCTCGAGCAAATAAATAAAACTGAATTTCAATTTAATAAATAATGTAAATTAAAATTGCTTTGAGCTGAAAGAAAAAAAGTTTTTTCAAAAGTATACTTTTTATTAAAAAATATGATAAAAGGTAAACATTATTTTTTTTTATTTTATCTTAAATGACAAACATAATTAATTCAATAACGAGCAAATTTAATTTAAATTATAAAAAATAAGTTCTAAAATATAATGTTAAAGGTTGTTTTGTTGTTTTTTTTAACCAATTTTATTTTATACAACTTTATTATTATGTAAAGATCTATACATAATTATAATTAACTTACAACATTCAGTAAAATTTCTGAAAAAGCTTGAATATTATCTATATAAAAGCTGTATGCAGATAAAAAGTCTGTATATTTAATAATAATAAAAAATTAGATGATAACATACAATTCTTTATTCTAACTTTTGTAAGTGAGATTTTTATGTTTATTATCTGCATATAATTTCCAACTTTTTGACATAATCATTGTATAAATATAAATTGATGTGTAATTAAAAAAAACTAATGATCATGTCAAAAAATCTGTTGAATTAACAAATTTTTTATTAACAAATTGCAAGGTAAAAATAAAAAAACTTAAACACACTGTCTGAAATCAAAACATAATAGTTATATTTAACATAAAAAAGAAATGATTTCTCTTAATACAAACGTAAAGTGCATTCTAAAAGATAAACATTATTATTTCGGATGCAGTGAACGTAGAAAAGTAAATGATTCAACTAATTTCATACCGTACGCCAAGTTCGCATTCATAAATTTAATTTGCAAACACAACCAAGGCAATAAAATATTATGAGCCCAGAGATACAAGGGCCGAGAGGAGAAACACTTATTTATGCATTTGCTGTGCTGTTCATTATTACATTAAATACAAATCCGCATTCATACGCATTGATTGATTGTTGTTTTATTTCTTTTCCATTTTTTTTCTCTTATTTTAAATGTAACTACAGCTGAATCTGGGAATCCTTACAAGCCTCAATTTTAAGGCCAATGCGTCAATTAAACAGATGTAATTAGAGTCATAATTTTCGCGTTACATTTTGTATTATTGAGATTTATTAATATTCATCATCATCTGGAGCAAGACCGTCGCCTTCCAATTCTTCTGGAGGTGCAAAACCATCCTAAAATAAAAAGAAAATAAACTTAGTAAACTACATTTTTAATTAATTGTAAGTAATAATTTAATTCTAAAAAACGTGAGTATTACTGTTATCAGCAAAGAAAAAAATAAAATAGTTGCAATGATATTTAAAAAAAGAGTCTTAGATTTAGAAAAATTAAGAGAATTAAAAAAATAAGAAAATTAATTTAAGTTAGAAAAGTGAAGAGAAAAAATAATAATAAAAAATGTAAGTTGAAGAAAGGAAAAATGAGTAAACTTAGGAAGCAGCCAAAAAAGGAAAAACCAGTATTCATAATAAAATAGTTAAAAGTTGTACAAAGAAAAAAATAGAGTCAGCATGAATTCTTGTATTTGTATTAAAAAAAATCATTCAAGTTAATGATACTACATTATTAAATTTTTTATTTTAGTTAACAAATATGTGTCGAAAAATTGTAGACCAAGTCCTTTTTCTGCCATTTAGAACTAAAAAAATAAATAAAAATACACTACTTTTACTAAACATTTGCATATTTATACGTTGACTGATAAAAAATAAAAAAAAAACATTTTATAATCATTTGTTATTTTGTTCTTCATAAAAATGTATATATAAAAAAGTTGATATTTTTTTGCTTTTTTTGATATATTTTTAAAAAAATGTCTGAAATACCTCTGTGGCATATAAAACGTCTAAGATTTTCTGGATTATTGGTTGAGTTTCTCCTCCTTCATATTCTTGGCACATCACCTCGATATCCCGCAATTTTCCGAAGTAAAAATCTCTTTCTTTCTCCAAACTATCAACGGTTACTTTCAAGTCAATTACCTGAAAAAATTATATTTATTATGACAAAAATTATTAAAAAAGAGCTAACAAATTGTTTTTTAAAACTTTACCTGTGAACTAAGTTCATCGACTTTACTGTTATCCCCACGATTTCCAATAGGCGCAACTTTGACCGCTGGACGATTTGGTGGTACTCGACAAGCTACAAAAATCGCAAATAAATTAATTTACAATGTAAAAAAAAACTTTGCTGGATTTTGATAAGTCAAGATGCAATTTTTCTACTTTTTCCAAATTCAACTTTACTGAAGATTTAATTTTAAGTACTTTTTGACTTATCAAAAATTCTATTTTCTAATCCAAGTTTACATTGTTTTAGACGTTTTATTACAGTTTTCAACCAGAGTAGTGGCAAAATAAGCTAATTATCATGCTTCAAATTGTAAGTTGAAAATGTATTAATTAAACAAGATTTTTTTAAATTAACAAATAAATTTCAACTTACAACTTGCACCCAGTGTATTATTTTGATTAAACATTAATTCGATGCATTTTAATTTAATATCACATGCACTCTATATTTAAGCAGAAACTACATGCTAATAAACTTTGATAATGCAGTAATGAGGAAAATGTTTAAGTATTTTTATTTTAAAATTATTATAAAAGATTTGTAGAATTTGAAATTACAACTTGAACTATAATTACTATTAGGCTTTGCTGGTGCATCAATAAGAGATGTTATTCCCGCACCTAATAAAAATCAAATCATTATATTTTGAATTTAAAAAAAATATTTTAATCAGATATAAGTTTTTTTAATTTATTGTTTCAAGTATTTTATAAAAAAAAAAAATTAAAAAATTTAGAAATGTAATTAAAATTAAAAAGTTTTGACTGTTCATACAATAATTTAACTTTTTGTATTATTATTTCGATCAAAGGAGTAAAACGAGAGAGATTAAGAGAATTCAACAAAACAAATTATACACAAATGACTATTCAACAAGCAATCAAAAACAAAAAAAATACACACAACAAAATAAAAATTACTTAATGAAATCAAAGAAAATAATTACTCTCTTTTTTCGGTGAATCTAAGAAAGATTTTATTCCAGATCCTATAAACAATTTTAACGTCATTAATAATTTTATTTCAGACTTAAATTTTTGTTTAATCTTAAAATTTCCTAATAATTTTTTGTAATGTAAAATGTTCACAGTTTACCTTACTTTAATTTAATTTATTATAAAAAACAATCTAGATTTTATGATAAAGTTTCAAACTACATTTTTTCGGAATTTAAAATGTTCTAATTTTATTATTATATTATATTTTTTGCTGAAAAATTCTCACATTTTTTTTAACTTTAGTTTATTTTATTGTAAAAGAATCTAAGTTCCATAAAAATGTTTGAGATTACATGTAAAATTTCCTAATTATTTTTTTATTATTTTTATTTTTTACTTTGAAATTGTTCACAGCTTTTCTTAAGTTTAGTTCATTTTCCTGCAAACAAATTTAAATATCATAAAAAAGTATAAGGTTAAATTTTATTTATCTTAAAATGTTCTATTTTTTATTTGTTTACTGTACAATTTTTATAGTTTACTTTGCTATAATTTTTTTATTATAAAATGAACTTAAGTTTCATAAAAAAATTGAAGTTACATTTAATTTTAATGTTTTAAAATTTCCTGATATTTTTTAAAATGTTCGATTTTTTACTGTAAATTTTTCACAGTTTACTTTGCTTCATTTTATTTCTCTACAAAAGAATCTAAACTTTATGAAAAGGTTTCTAAAACACATGATCGATGAAGCATTGCAACTTTCCACTTGAATCTGAACTCAACCGAGCACACGTTTTAGAAAACCTGTATCAAACTCATTCGTTTAGAAAAATTCATTATTAATTAAATAAACAAAAACGTCATAAAAATTCTGAACAAACAATCATTAGTGATTATAAAAAAAGTTAGTTCAGAAAAAATTCAGTAAATCTCGTAAACTAAAAAATCACTCTTCGTTAATAAATTAAAGATAAAAAAAGAAAAATAACAAAAATACCAGGTCGGACTACATTTTTGGTGGGCACATCACGTGGTGGTGGATTTCGTTTCATCATGCCTGTACCACGTGGTGCATTGCCCCCACCACCCATAGACTCTCCTCCGCGCATAGATAGTGCGTCATAAGGCTCGGATCCTGAGTAGTTAGCATCAAAGAATTTCTTAAACCACTGCAGAAATTCGAAATTGTCTTGGAACCTGCCTTTTACCAGCTTGTCAATTGGTACAATCTGCAAAATGTCAATTTCTTTCAAAATAAAAATACTCCTATAAACTTCTACAAAAATTCCTATATTAAAATTTTAACATTAAAATAAAGTTTGATTAAAATAAATTAAAGTGGAAAATTTGTATTAAAATAAAATAAATATGTGCGATGTTCTAAAAAAAACATCCAGCATTGCTCAAACTCAGCTTGTGTAACACACAGTGTCAAGCCAAATAGGGAAGGTGAATTTTTTTCTACTTATTTTGAATTACGTAAAGTGTTGTAAATGTAATAAAACGTCATGCAACACTTGTGACTTTTTTGGAGTTTTGTTTTTATTAATTGTACCCTGCTGAGGTCGGGGCATGACAATACGCTGTTGAATTTGTTTTTGCTGGATTTGCGACTGTTTCTGAGGAGGAAGAGGCACCAATTGAGGGTTGGATAAATGGTGGGTCCCCTCGACACCAGAACCTAGGGGAATGCAGCCTCGTGCCTCGTAGGCTTCGTACTCACGACCGTCATAATTTGCGTCAAAGAATTTCTTGAACCATTGTAAGAATTCGAAATTGTCTTGAAATCGACCCTTTATGAGCTTGTCCACTGGAATTACCTGAATGTCACAGCCAACTTTTTTGTTTTATCCAAAAATATAAATTTGTAATAAAAAACTATGAACCATTAATTTCTTTTTACGAAACTGAGTTTTTACAACAAAATATTTATTACAAAATTTACAAATAATTACTAAAGTTTAGAATTTTTTGTTTAAATTTACAAACTCGGTTTCACAATGTGGATTAACATTTAATCTTAGTTTTTTTAATTGTAAATACGTAATATCTTTTTTCAAAAAAAACTTTAATTAAAAATAGCATATAACTTAGCTTTTACAATTATTAAATAAGAATATATTGTATTATTTAAATTTAAATCAATTCTTCAATAAGATATCTTATTATATTAAGATGTTTTAAAATTAATTTAAAAGTATCTAATTGGTTTTATAAAGCAGACACAATAAAAATAATTTTATCTGCAATTGAAATTAAGTAAATTAGTTTGTGTAAATTGTAAAGAGAAGGGTTTGTAAAGTGGTATACCTTATCTACATTCATTTTCTTGAATCCACCCTGAAGAATTTTAAAATTTTGTATATACTCGTGTTCCAAGTTGGTCTTAAATTTGACGCGTTTGAGTGGGACACTTCCCCGAAACAGCATGTCCATAAATTGGCAGTAAGCTGCGCCCGTACACAGTTCCTCAATTTTGGTAAAACTTGACTGTAAGCAGTCGTTGACCCACGCTAGCATGTCATGACGACTCAGGTTTTCGGTCGTAACATTCGTTGCATAAACGTTGACAGCCATGTTTTTCTCTGTCAAAAACAAAAAAAAACAATTTTAATTAATAAACAAATTAATAACAAATTTAATTAATAGATTTTTAATATTAAATGTAGAAAAAGTTAGACTTTAAATTTTGAAGTACAAAACCTTTAGAAATTAACGAAAAAAAAATTAAATTAATAATTTTTTAACTTGAATTAAGTTTAAATTACAAAAAAAATTAAAATGTAAATTTTGGAACACAAAATTGTAAGAAATTAATAATTTTTCAACTTGAATGAACTTTGAACTTAAAAAAATAAGATTTTAAATTTTGGAGCACAACATATTAAAAATAACCACAAAAATAAATAAACAATTTGTTAACTTCAATTAACATTACATTTGTAAAAAGAAGATACATTTTAAAATTGTAGAGCCCAGAAAAAGATGAATTTCAAATTTTGAGGCACAAAATTAAAACTTTCAAATACAACGGTCAAAAAAGAAAAAAACAATTAAACCTTGTTATTGAAACAAATTCAAATGAACAAACAAAATTATCAATAAATAAAACATGTACAAAAGTTGTTACAAAAAAAGCCAACTCAAAATCATGAAAAAGAGCTGCTCACCCAAAATCTATAAATATAATCCCGCTCGTGTCACCTAACCTAAAAAGCAAAGTCCGACAACAGAGCGAAATTATTCTTACTAATTAATATTCCATTAACAAACAATTACCGTTTTATCAAACTAAATATTTTGCTTATCAGTTTGAATGAAAAAACAAATTAAATTACAATTAGTCAAAAGTGAACAGCAATTGATGCGTGAAATATGAGCACAGATATAAAACTTTTCTTGTATATACATATACAAAAAAAGTATATAATTACCTGAAGAAAAAATAAGTTTGGAGCAAAAAAGATTGTGAGAAAAGTAATTTTTTTTCAAATCCGCTGGAATTTCGATGGCGAAACGCGATCGCTCAAATAAATACGAAACGAACGCGTGCAAACTGAAAACTGGCGTGAATCCGCCTTGCTCTCTCCACAGCACTCTGTTAGTCAACTTCGGATCACTTGACTTGAGTTCAAACCTCAGAGTTAAAATAATAATAATGTAAATGATAATAATAAATAAATGTAGAATTAATTAAATATAAATTAAAAAAACGTTAAATAAAAATAAAATGTTTTGTGAATAAAATTTATTGAAAAAATTGAATTTGTTTATTGTTTTTAATTTTTATTTATTTAAAAATGGTGACTAATTGGGAAAATTTTAGTTTTTTTGTTTGTTGTGGGTTGGGTGGTAAATGGAATAATAAAAATAATATGAAATGTAAATAACGGAAGTGTCCTTTTTTGACGTGTCTTCATAACGGTTTTTCCGATTCAAATTTTCAGAAGCGATTGTGGAGCAGTTTTGAATATTAAAATTTGTGTCAGAATACGAAGTTGTTTATTTCAATAAAAAATTATAATAATTTATTTGTAAAATTGTTTAACAATTTATTTATTTTGTCATTTATAGATTTTTCTCATTTTTGTTAACTATTTTTTTCTGAAAATTATTGAAAATATAATTATAATACAAAATTTTAAAAATTAATAATTTGAAACATACATTTTTTGTGATGTATTTTTTTGTTTTTAAAGTTTTGAAATTTCGAATTCAGTGAAAATTGTTTTTTTAAACAAGTGAAAATCAGAATTCAGTCTTTGCTGTCAGTTGAAAAGAGATTTTCGTCTGCAGAAGAAGAAATTATAAATCTTTAACATTTATTATAGAAAAATTTTTTAAATATTTATTTAAGTGATTTGTAGTTATTTATAAAAATTAATCATTATGTCTGATGGGTAATTTGAATAATTTTATTAAAGTTTTAATTTATTTCTTTTTTCTACATTTAGTTTTTAAAACAAATGTTTGAATTTTTATAGAAAAACTAAAACTCAAGATGAAACTTCAGGAGCATCCAAATTGAGCGGGTAAAATTTTTAATTTGTAATACAAAAATTGTTTAAAACAAAAAACTATTTTGAATGATTTTTTTTACAGAGGACCCCAAAATTTAGCTGTTGACACCGATAAGCTAAAAATGACAGAAAAAACCTTGTCTGTGAACCCCACAAAGGACTCCTTAAATTTGAAGTAAATTTTTATTTTAACTTTTTACACTTATTTTATTTTAGTATTAAATAACATATGAATTTGTTGACAGACAAAATTGATTTTCAACTATTTTTTTATTTTCATTATAACTTTCTTCAATATTCTGATAATTTATATTAAAACAAGTATAAATTATTTAAACATTTTCTTACAAAAATTAAAATAAAAAAAAGGTTTTTGAAATTTAAAGTTTTTGAAAAATTAATTTATTTAAGAAGTCCGAAGTTTAAAGAAAAAACATTTTACTGTAATATTATAAGTAAAGGATTGTCTAATTTAATATTGATTTTTTTTGTTAATTTCAGTTTAAAAGAATCAACAGAACCAGCCAAAAAACATAGCAACGGAGGTAATGGTGGCTGCTGTGACAAAACTGGCAAATAATGTTTATCAAAAGAAAACAACCCCCCCCCCCCCCCCCCCACACACACACACAAGTCATGACAATAATTCTGCAAAATAATTTTTTTTTAAATCCTTCCTCAATGAATCTTTAAAAAGTTATCTAAATTTAATTCTCATATTTAAAAAAAATCTTTTGTATTGTATATAAGTGCGTTTATAGAATAAAATAATCTTTTTTAAAAAAAGTTTTATTTCATTTAACATACTTCAATAACTTTTATATTTTTTATTAGTTTTAAGCCTAATTAAGTATAAAATGTCAAAATTTAATTAAATTCCTCATTGAAAAATTTACCAAATTCGCACTTTTATATTGAAATATTCTAAATTACATAAAATTCATTTCGTATATACACATTTAATAATTGTTACTCATATTTTGTATATAAATATAATTTTTCAATGCAAACATAAAAAAGTTTTGTGTACACATTCAGCTATTTATTATTTAAATAAAATTGTATATTAGATCACGTAGACATGACATTCAAAGATTTTTTTCCTTTGCTAGTTCCTCGTTCTTCACTTTCAGAACTTGTTGATTCCTTGTTGGACCTTCTTCTTTGTCTCTGTGGAGTGTGACTTTGACTTTTCATAGACTCTCGAAGTTGCTTT
>JABFPM010003911.1:0-13528 GCA_022817325.1 Idris sp. 1 HC-2018 | reverse complement strand
CTCGCTAAAGCGCACATAACTTTCCCTTTCGAAAACTCGCCTGGGTCTCTTCTCGTGTAAACTTTCTTCCAGTGCGTGCTTTAAATGTCCAGATTATTATTATTATTATTATTTTTTTTTTTTTTTTCGAAAGATCATATTATAACTGACTAGCGGAAGTAATCGGGGGCTTTCTTATGAAATGTGTATTAAAATTCTTACACATCGTTTATTACGCCTTTTCGAAAGTTACGACCAAAAAGTAGACACAAGTTTTATGTGAGTCATTTTGGCTTGGTTCACATGTTTGACTTTTGATATTGCATAACTTATTTTAATGTGCTTTGATGAGATTAGAATTTTTATTTTCGTGAAAGTGAATCTGATGCTAATTTTAGGAATTAATTTATATATATATATATTGCTAATTAAAAACTCAATTTTAAATATTTGAGAAAATATTTAAAAACTGTGAAATAGATTTTCTAAATTTACTTTTAATTTTAAATTTTATCGAATACGTGTTAAGTAGATTAGAAAGACAAAAATGTTTGAGCGATATATAGTTAAATATGTGTATTTATGATATTTAAAAGATTATATTCTTATTTATCTTCAGTTTTAAATATAACTTCTAAAATTTTACTCTAAGACATAAAGATAAAGTGATTATTTTGAAGATAACGATTACCTTCAATGATACAAAATTTGTACAATAATTTTACTTTCATGAATCGTTTCAGCAATAATTTTATTTGATATATTACCGTTCAAAAAAGTTTCAAAGTAGATCTAAGTTTTTTTTTATAAATAAATTTAATCTTTTTGTTAAAACATCATCTATTGTTGCTTAAAAATAATGTTATTTTTAACCAAACGTGTATATCAAGAAACAAAGAATGAAAAATAAACGGCATAAAAAAATTTGCTTCAAAACTTAAGAAATTTATTTAAACAATGCCAATCTCTTGATAAAAAAAAGTGTTTTATGCGTTTTATTTTAAATAATGAATTCTAATAATTTTTCTGCAAAATACAGTTGAAATTACAACATTTTGCTAATCAATTAACATTATCTTTGCAATTATTATTTTAAATAATTCTCTTGGTCTGCAAGAACTAATTGTGCGTAAAATGTGTAAAAATTATTTTCCTCATCCGCGTGATAATTTTTGATGATTCAAGTTTGTATATTATAATAAATGCAATCAAATTAACATTTCACTTTAATTTGTTCGAAAAACACTGGATTGAGTAAGGTTTTTGTGTAAGTTTTTTACAATCACTTATTAAAGATCGTCTCCCAGGTGGTTACTTAAAAAAACACTTGTGTCAATTTGACGCATGTTTCACACTTATTTAGAATATTCATTAAAACGTTTTGTGAAACGAAATTTTGAAAGTTCCTTGTAATATACAACTATATTTTATATTAAAGTTCAAATTGTATAAACAAGATCTATTTATATGTAAAATGAATAAGCTTTTTATAATATAAAAATTAATATTTATATGTTAAAAGTAACATTGTATTTTTTGTATTCATAAAACACATATTTGCTCAACTATTTGACGCAATGATAAAAATTAACACAACATTTTGAAATGTAAAAAAAACAAATATTTATTACAATTTAATCCAAAAAGTACTATTGTATCGAAAAATATTTTATACAATTTGTAAAAGAAAAAAATTACTTTCCAGAAGATATTAACTTTTTTATAATGAAACATACTTAAAAATTAAATAAAGAACTCTCAAGTATCCACGCAGCACACAACTTTTGAGATGTGTAATTTTCAAAACCATTTCTTCCCAATAATAATGTTTGGCTTCGCTAATAAGAGTAGGGTCTCAGCTAGACATCTATAATAAATCTCTTGGCCGCTAAAATTAAATACTCATTAGGTGCCTGTATTTTTTTGAAATTAAGATTTTTTAGGCCAGATAAATTTTACTTCTTCCAAACATAATATATTAATAAAAGATTTTGCTAATCAACCTAGACAAAGAACCAAACAAAAAACCCATAACTGCAACTACTTTTTAAAAATACTTTTTAATGGAATTTGTTTCGGCTAAAAATTTGTTTCGTGCTGAATTCTATGGAACATTTTATCAATGTCCATTTGGCATTCATCTCAAGTCCCTTGTAGTTGCCGCAAAACTGTTACAAAAATTCTAGTTTGAGGGATTCTTTCCGTTTTTTTTTTACAATTAGAAACTCCAGTCATTTTCCACGAGGCAACGCGAGCTCCATAGAAATATCCCCACCCAAGACAAACACACTGGGGACAGGTTGTCGTTGGATTTATGCAGAATTCTGGGAACATTGGCTAGCGCGTCGGACGAGTGATAAGAATAACAATAAAGATACTATACGCGGAGAATAAAAAGGGGTAAAGATATCGTGAAAGAGGAGAGAAAAGGAATAGGCTGAAAAATGTGCGAGAGAGACAGTGACAGGAGAGAAGAAAAAGGACGGTCTTCGCTGAGAGATGGAGCGTCTTTAAGACGATCGAGAGGGGAACTTATATAAGAAAGCAAGATGGCAGCAACCGGTTGTCCCTGAGCCACGACCACCGTTTATTTGCACATTTTTATCTATTTTTCGAGCCTGCCAAAAAACCTCGACTCGTTTTCAACTCGCAATGATCTTCTTTCGGGTTAGACGGTTCGGCTGGTTTTCTGTCCCCGGCATTTTACTGCTTTTCTTTTTGATGTATGAAAATGACCAAGCACAATCGAACCCCGTTTCGTCGCGCACTTTTTTCCACCAAATTTGAATGTCGTCAGTCGAGCCATAAATCGTCGTCAACCTTTCTTTTTTCCTGTCCGTCAGCGCTTCTTTACGGGAAACAATCTAGCCGTTAAACGTGGTCTTTTTCTCGCTCCGACAGATTTTTAAATCGTTAATTAATTTTCAAGAAAATAAACAATAGACATACTTAGTTCAGAAATGTTAATTAAATCAGAAAGCCATTCTTCAAATGTATTTTTACTTAAAAATTGTTCGAAAAAATTAATTTCTCAGCTGAACTTTTGAAGCTGTGATTTATAAACTTTTTAGGGTTTACAAATGAAGCAGTTAAAACTGAACAGAATTATTCATCCGCTAAATTACCAGAAATTTAATATTTGTAATAAATTATTATATAACAATACTATTGCAATTGAAACTATTCAATTTATGAACAATTTAAATTCAATCTGACTGCGAATTTTTTTTTCTCTCTCTCTCTCTCTCTCTTTCTGAAACACGAGTAATATCAAAAACTAATAACTGCTGGCATTTGCAACGTGTGAATTACAATTTTGTGTCATCAATCGTGTATTATACACGTGATATATATAATAACCACTTTATATTTCACCACAGTTCACGATACCTTTTTCCTGTGTGTGATTTGAGACTGAAATATAAAAATGGCAGATTACAAATGTATCGGCTTTCACATGTGACATTAATTCAAAAAAAATCAACTCTTTGTTTTTGCTCTGACCAAACAGTTGATCCCAATGAATCAAAAGCAGTTAAGTCTGATGAATTAATTTTTTATTTACGTTAATTGTTCATACGTACGCGAAACAAAGAAGCAAAATAATATCGTATGACGACAACTCATTAAATACAGATAATAATGACATGTGAATAAAAATATGATTTTTTTTACGAAAGAAAGTAAGGAAGAAAGAAAAAAAGGCTTTTTTATTGAATCATTTTATTTGCAATACAATCGTGGCCAGTATCACGGATATGTGTATACAGTACACATCATAACGAGTCACAATCGTCTGTTCATATTTGCCCATATGTGACTATGCAAACGTATGTACACGTTCACGCACAGTGTTATGTAGACAAGTCTTACACACATTCTAATATGAGTAAGCTGATATCATGTGATATGTGGCGTTAACGGACGATTTCAAAACTTTCCACCGCGAACTTTTAATGTTTAAATATATGTATAAATTTTGCCAATTTAGTTTGCAACAATTTTAAGCAACGAGAAATAATTATCAAGCTTTCACGTTTTTATCTGATCATTGGCCGAAAAGTTTTGACTGTAAAACTTGCACAAAACTTTGAAACACTTTTTATTTGAGTTTTTTTATGAAAAATAGAAATTAAATATTTTGCTTAATTATTAATTTATTAAAAAAACAAATTTGCAAATTTTACATTAGTTAAAATCTGCAGTTTATAAATTTTACAAAATAGTTGCAGCTTAAAAAAGATTGTAACTAAAAAATTTGAAATTTGAAGATTAATAAATTTTATTGCAAATGTTAAATGTTTATTGAGCAGAAAAAGCTGTGTTGTCATATCAGCTTGTAGAAAGTAGCGATTGATATCGAAAAAACGAAACTTGCTGCAGGGTATGGATTTGTGCCTGAAATTCGACCAGTTTCATTTGTTGACTGTTTACATTTATTAGTAAAGTCCGACGTTTCTTCTGATCGGTGTTATATTGATTGCATAATAATTTTATACTCAACAAGGCCAAATCAGGAAAAATATAAACAAGAGAATTTAATACAATGACGAATCACGATTGAAACCTGAAACGAAGGAAAACGTGTTTTTTTATTTGTCTTGTTATTCCCAGCTTTGATCTCACGTTTTCATTAATTTATAACAATTATTACTGTTGTTGCAAATATTTGTATCTTGTTACAACCCCCAAAAACAACTTCTCCAAAAAGATATAATGTAGAAAGTTTCTTAGCTGCATCCAATTTTTCAAGTTCAAAAAGTGTCAATTAACTTGTTGATAAACAAAAAAGAAATTATTTTGCAAACTGATATATATACATTTTTAATTGTTATAAGGCTATCTCAGTGATACCATTAAACACCGAGAGTGGGCGCGTATCTAACTGACCTCTTTGTCTCTCCACAAAAAAGCGCACTCTGTTATCTTTGTCGAGTAAAAAGACTCGAAACGCGCCCACTATCGGCTTAACTTGTATAATATTTTAAACAAATTTCAATTTACGCAATAAAACTATAATTAAGTCTGCACTGAAATAAATGTTTTCATGATAATTGCTTTACTTTAAATTCTGCATCAAAAAATTTATGTATAACTGTAACCAAATGAAACTTAAGCAAAAAAAAGTAAATTATGTTTTTACAGAGCGTTCGTTATCATTAACTAATTAATATTTTTTTCTCGTTAGAGTGGTCAAAAAATTGTAGATTAACGGTGTAAGCTCACGAAGGTTGTTTTCTTTCTGCAGAAAAAGAAAGGCCAGGAAGAAGCGACACTGGCAGATAAGAAGATTCACCTCGTGATAATTTATATTAATCATTGATAACTATAAATCGTTCGTTTAATGGTTTGCGTAGGCATCTTAGTTGTAGAGTTGTTTCAAAAACAATTTTGAGATGTAGTCATTTTTTAGAGCCGATGAAAACGTATGCATTGTAATTTTTCTTTACATTTAATTAATTCAAACACAACTAGACTGATTTATTTTGTACAAATAAAACTTTGTATACAACTTTAAATTGATTTGATAATTTAGAACCACAAGTATGCAAATTTGATTGCAATGTGAGTTAAATATTTACCATTCACAAAGTTTAATTACAGTATAATTCTTATGTGATTTCAATGAAGAAACAAAAGAATCGAATGGAATATGCGTTTTCATTTAAATTCTATTAATGTTACGACGCTTGTGGGAAACTGGGCGTCAACCACAACTATTACAAGTACATTCACGCCGCAGCTCCAAGAGGTTTGTAACTCGCAAAAAAAAGGCAACACGTTTACGTTTTTCCGTTTCGGGGCCATTATCTTTTTCGTTTGTAATGAGAAATAGATGGCGAGATAATTTCGGATGATAGTTGTGACCCACTTTGCGAAAATCAGTTTAGACAAATGTTCGCTTAAATTGTTGTATTACGAAATCGTTTCGCGTAAATTTGCAATTTTCTTTCTGCAGCTATAAAAGTTGTATTAATTTTTCTTTCTAAATTGTGATTTTGTTATTCTGAAATATATTTTGAAGTATATATATAGTTGCCTACAAAATTGTGTTTATAAGATAACAAATATGCAAAGTATGAATAATTTTACGCAAACACATCAGCAATAATAAAACATATAGAAAGGCGCGGGATCTCTTGAAGTTGTTTTCGTTCTTGGCATTCACAGCATTATGTACGAACTATATCAGAATGTCAGCAACCTAAAGTAATTAACTTATTTCTCATACTAATGATCGTCGGTGCATAAAGTTACACAAGTGTTTGATCAATACTAATGTTAATAATTTTTTTAATGTATATTTTTTTACACTTATCCGTGTGTATTTGCAGTCATTATGAGGCGGTGCAAATATAGATGAACTTTGAGTAGATACATTAAAATTACCGCAAAAATAATAATGAAACGTGATACCACAATAAAGCAGATTACTTTTAATAAGAATGTGAAAAAAAAATTGATGGCAACAAATTAGCCTTTTTTATTGAATCATTTGTATGGCTTTTTGTTAAATTGAAAAAAATTAAATTGTTAAAAAAGATTGATGGAATTACACTTTACTAAGCACATCTGAAATTCAATTTTTTGGCTCCGTTAGTCCGACAATTTTTTTTGTATGAAAAAAAGTAAAATTGTAATTTACTTTTTGATACACTTAATTTATTGTATGCAAAATAATATGGCCAACAAAATTATCTCAATTTTTAGAGCGTAAAAAATACGGATAAATTCTTAAACACGATATTTATATATGTATGTAAAATTGTAAAGGAAATTGGAAAATTTCTTCTATAGAATATATCTTTTATTTATTTAAATACATTAAATGTATATTAAAATTAAGTTTCTGCCTAATTTAAATTAGAAAATTCAGTATGAAATTTGCAAAACTGATCAATTTCTATTAATGTTAAACAATTCAATGGTTTATAAAAAAATTATAATAATAATTATATGTCACAACTAAATTCAAAACATTTTACAGTAATGCAATTTGAGTAACATTAACTTACTAGTAATTATAATGTTTATTAAATTGTAGCTCAAAGTTATTTATTCTTTTCAGCTATGCTTTCAATTCGCAGTGCTTTTAATTCATATGTTGTGTGGCAATAATTAAAAATTATTGTTTTGAGACATAATGAATTAACATGTCATGAAAATGAAACTCATTATGAACCTTAAAAAATGACTCAAATTAATTTCATTTTTTCACTTACTCGAGAATTTTACTTCAGCATTCATCTTCATAATAAATAAACTCTAATCGTTCTGCAACAGGCCTAAAGAGTTAATTTTTTATAACTAAACTAAAATGAGAAAACAAAAAGTAAAACTAATTTACTTTTTGTGAAATAAGTAAAAGTTTTGATTCGAAAATGTACTAAATTAATTTTATAATATAAAATTTTGTTTAACTCTTAAAACTTTTGTCTAATTTTAAGACTTTGTTCAATTTTTAAATCTCGTAAAACTTTTTTAAGTTCTTAATTTTTTATAAACAAGAACAAACCTACTATATATTATCAAAAAAAATACATTATTATCTTTTATATTTGTTATATAAATCAAAGCAAGATAAAAGAGCAAGTTATTAATGAACTAAGATCGTTAAGTTGCATATATATACACAATTTTTTTTCGATGAATGTGTACGGTCATGCATGACCATATAAGTTTGTGCACTTTTACAACGGGTGCAATAGCAACTTACGACCGTCTATCATAATTCTTCTAACATTAACAAGCGGTCACAATGCCGGCTCGCCAAATACCTTGACTCAGAGTACAAGAAACTTGTCCGCTAAATTTAGGTTCAGTTGAATGAGGCTGAACCTGAAGGTGCGCGCGTAGGGTTGCCGGAGCCAAGTTTCCTCATATCTGGTTTCTTGGCCAGCCGTTTTCGAATGTCCACGCGATTACTATGAGGTCGACGACCCGCACGTCCGACAACTCCGCTGCGCAGAATAACAAGCAGAAGAAGAGGCTCGCTCATCTCGTCAATTCTGATGCCAAATTTTTTGGCATGACCTTCGATCACCAGCTCTTTTATACTTTGAACATGTATATATATATATATATATAATTTTTAACAAACATGGCGCTCGTGCTAATTCACAGCTCTTTGTCTCATTATAACTTATCTTGTTTGATAAAAGTGTATACGAAAAAAAAATTATAATTTTATATCTTAATAGTTTGATATATTTATAGCGTAGAAAAAAAGAGCTGTGCTGTTGAATAATTTAACCTCCAACGATATTAGATGTGAAATGATAATAAATGTTGTATGAAAGCAGAATTTATAAAATGTAAAAGAAAATAAAAAATCAGAGTAAAGTACAAAACAAAATATGATTAAAAACAAAATTAAATTTAGATAATTTGCAAATAAGACTTTGCACTAAATTTGTGTACATGTTCTTAATTGATTGCAACTTTAGTGAAAATCTTTTGACCCAAAGAGGAGAAAAATTTTATCAACTTTTCATTCTGCCATAAATAGCAAATCGTTACGAACAGTGTCAAATAAGGAGACATTAACAAGGATTGCAATTAGCCGAACAGTTGTAATGAAAATGATTAAACTTCCCTGTAGAAAGTGTAAAATAAATATTGAAATTAATTGTGAAGTTTACAAAAATGATAACTTGCTAACAGCTATTATAAAAAGCCTCATAAAAATAGTTGAATTTTGGATAACAGATTGTGACACCGTTGAGCTTCTGAAGATAAGTGTCTGTTTGATCGTTTCACTTTTTCAAGAGTCAAAAAGAGAGAAAAAAGAAGACAATTTCGGCCGCAAAAATGTGTCCACAGAGAATATTTACTGAGAGACGACCTCAAGGAAATACGGCGACCTTTGACAGTGGCTTTACAAACAATCGATAAAAAGAAAACAAACAGCAAAGTCTAAGGCGAGGCTCATCTTAAGCACATTCTTACGCTTTGCTGAAAGAGCTGCGCAAAGATTGACAATTTTTTTCGTTCAAGTTTAAACTGTAGTACTTTAAAAAAATGTAGTTTCTTCGAAAATTTTATTTTACGGCATTAGTGACACTAAAATTTAATCCTAAAATATTTACAGTGTAATTTTAAAACTTGAAATGTGATCTTACATTTTAAAACAAAATCCCAAAACTTAAAATTGAATGTTATAGTTTAAAACTAAATTCTTAATTGTATAAATATTAAAATAAAATTCTAAGGTTTTTTAGTTTTTTCTACAATTTTTAAAACTTGTAGTTTTGAAAAGAAAAGTGTAAAGATAGTATAAACTTCATGAATGGGTTCATTTATGCTTGGAAGTTTGATTGAGTTATCTAATGGAAGTAGTAATTTTTTGGCGACTTGAATGACCACCACAACTGGACAGTAAAAAAAAGTCGAATAATTTGCAGAATCAATGAATTGCATTGTTCAAGGCAGGAGCCGTGTGATTATCCGAGCAAGTCATAGTCACCTCGGCAAATCGTGTTACTCATGTGGGAAGTCACTTATACTGTCCTTGTGACGTCAGTGGCCTAGACTGGATCACAGAGACCAGGATATTTCCTGTATATTGTATACCACTTTTGTATACGCGAGCTTTACTTTCCGTCTTCATTTTCATGCGCTGATCAATTTTTTATAAATCCACAAACAATCAGCCAAGATAACTGTTTTAGCTCGATAAATCACACTTTTCAATGATGAATTTAATTTAATTAAATAGGAAGAAAAGGAAATGAATAGAAGAAAAAAACTTATAGAAATAGTGAACTTGAAATAAAATGAAAAAATAAAATAATTATAATAAAAAAAAGTTATTTTTTCTTGTTTACCTTAGAATTTAAATTTATAGCTGAATACATTTGGTAAACATTTTTTTATAGTTTGATTGATTTCTCTGGAAAAAAGTAGCTTTGCACAAAAGATTTGCCAAATCAGTAACACAATTAATTGAATAAGACTGATGATGAATATTCTTTAAAGCGGACTTTTGAGTGGCATTACGTGACAAAATATTGTTCATTTAAGTTGGTAGACTATATCAGTTCATAAATTGTTCCATAATATCTTTTATTTGTCATAGATTGTATATTAATCTGAGAAATTCAATTAAATAGTTTTAACAATGTTGGTTGATTTCCTAATTTTTAATGTAAAACATGAGATTAACATTGGTTTTAGATTTTAATTTATAATATTAATAAAAGAAATCCCTCAGGTCTCTTTCGTTTGACATGAATTTGATATTGTCATTAAGTTGTGACTAATTTTTAATATCAGCTCTTGATAACGGTTACTCGAAACCCCTGATTCTCGCTGGTTTTTCATAAAAAAACAATTAAAATGTTGCATTATTATAAATTTAAATAGATAATATCATTTGAAATTTGATTTGATTAATTTATTTTGAATGTGAAAAAATATTGTATTCATCTACTTACAGTTTTGACATTTTTCCCATTAATCGCCAAGCACTTTTGATTTCAATAAATTTTTAATTTCTTATTCTATGAAATAGTATTATTCAATTGAAGTCAAAAATTAATTTTTTATAGATTTCATAAATCAATATATTTTCTTTATAAAATGTTTAATGTAAAATGTATTAATAAATATTAAAAGAGATAATAAAAAAAAAGAATTTTAATTTAAAATTTGATTATTTTATTATTTATTTTTAAAGGGGATTTGGGAATCATTATAGAAAATAACACAACAATTTTTTATAATAATAAAATGTATTAAATAGATATTGTATTGTTGGCAAAATAATTAACATACTACATCATTCGTGGTACATGAGACTTTTGTATTGAAGAGATTGAGAGGCACGTCAATAACTAGGACAGCAAATATTTACATTTTCAAATACTCTTTTTAAAAACAAAATTAAATGCAAAATTGAAAACTGAACGAAAATGCTTAAATTAAATTAATTTTAATTTTTCTTGATACTAAAAGAAATTTGTGTCCTGTTGACGTGCTCCCAAATCTCGAAGAAACATTGACTTGGATCCGTCTTCGTAACGAATAGACCGATTTTTTTTATCACTTTATTAGCGCGGGAAGAAGTCGTTGCCGCAAAAATAAAAAGCAAATTTCATGTAAAAAATTTGAAAAAAGAAAAATAAATATGTTTTCTTCTTTGATAATATCTTTGTTTTTCAACTTCGGAAACGACTTCCGCCAGCCTATCAGTTGGCTCCCAAAATGCACAAATAATAAACGATTATAATTTTTTCTATCACATGTCAAAATTAAGTAAGTAAATAACGGTATTTCGGACGAAAAGAAACATTAAAAAATTGTAGAAATAAAAAATGTACAACTTTACTTTATCCACAATAAAATCTAACGACTGTTATGACTGTGCCAAGAGTGAATCCCAAGAAAATAATAAATAAATTGAAAAAAAAAACAAACAAAAAAGTAAGTTAACAAAATATACAAAAGGTGTCATCACAGACAGAGCCGAGAAACGAAAAAAAACCTGAAAAGAGTGCCAGCTGTGGGCAAAAATTGGGGATTCCTCTGAGAGCCAAGAGATCGACCTGCATTACGCGTGGGTGTGTGTATATATATGATATATATCCATACATATAGATTTATATATATATATATATATATATATGTGTGTGTGTGTGATGAGAAACGCAGTATAAAATATTATATAAATATATAAATATACGATTGCAAAAATAAATATATTGAATTAAAAAAGATATTACAAGTAATGTTTATTAATATTAAACATAATTCATATGCATTAAATATAATATATATATGTATAAGTGGTCAAGTCTATAACAGGGGAAGGGGGAACATGTGACAACGGTCATGTTTCAAAAGTTTTCATTCTCTCTTTGAAACAAAAAGAAATACAAAGAAATAAATGAGTTACATGTGAGCTTACAAAATATTATCATCTTGATTAAACGACTGAAATTTTTAGAAAAATGACCGTCAATCGGTTCGGGGCTTCCCTTTGAGCAAATGATGTTCGACGATGGATTAAAAAGAGATCAAAAGTGTGCTTCGCGTTTGGGAAGACCCCGAGCCTGCATAATCAAGGCCGCATAATTATTCTTATTATTCCCCATCGCATTTGTTTTTCTTGCACAAAAACTCTACCCAAAGTATTTTATAATAATAATTAATAATAATAATTATTATTCGCAATCATTGTGGTCGTATAAAAAGAAACGAGACAGCAATCGGTGTACGTATAAGGATGCACATATGTCTCTCTTAAAAAAAAAGTTTAGTGCGAAATTTGAACGTCAAAAGTCGCCATCACATGTTTAGATAAATATTGTCGCTGATATGTACGTACGTTTGTGTTATTTTTTCTTTTTTTTTTAGTTTTCTGTTTTTTTTCAAACTCTTTCGCACAAAATGTAAATATATATGTATATCAATCATCTTATCAGTAATTAAATAATCATTAAATAAAGGGGAGTCGCAATTGAATCTGCAGCATGTACTTTTACAAGCTCATCAGTATTTTTTTGCTGTTGCCTTTAAATTATACATAAATATATTTAATGGTGGTAGTGTAAGAAAAAAATGAACATTGATTTCTACCTTACCGACTACATAAACGAAAAAAGAACTGAAAGAATGAAAATAATAAAAATATTTTTTATATAATATAAAATAAATTAATAACACAATACTTTTTATATGGGATTTTAATTTTTATTATTTGAACTTTGAAATTGAATTTCATTTGTATAAATAATTGTGTACATGTAATGAATAATAAACGAACTTATTATTATTACACGTAATTTTTCTTTCTTCTTTTTTTTTTAATCTATGCATAGATTAAGTGATTCAAAATCGAGCACAATAAATTAACCGCAAAATTATTCATTACAAAATTACTTTTATTGATAAAATAATTATCAATAATAATGATGGGGTGCGTACGTGTATGAGTGTGTAACTATAAACATGATAATCGCTGTGAACGCCTATATATTTACACTCGCTTTCGAAAAATTACGAAAATAAAAATAATTATAAATTTTGTAATAATACATAATAATTAATGATGAATATAATAATAAAAATAAAATAATAATTAATTAATAATTAATATAGTAACACAATAATAATAATTAGCGATATACAAACGACTTTTTACATTAAATAATAAGTTACGTCGGTAACGTAGGAACCTGCTGTAAAAGAAACAATGACGATATGACAAAGTGAATAACGTTAATTGACGCAAAATTGGTGCAGTTTCGAACACCCCTGCAAGCATGCGAGCGTAAACTTAATATTATTAGCGACGTTAATAGTACAAAAGGGAAAATTATATTTATATATATTAAACTAATTAAATTAAATGTTAAACGATAAACTAAGTCTAAAGTATCATTTTGTTTTTTTTTGTATTAAATGAAAAGAAAAACGAAAAATGGAAAAAATGCAAAAAGGGACAACAATTTGTTTGTAAATATATATGTGACTATTTGCGTATGTGTGTGTACATCTATCTATCAACATATATATGAGTGTTTAACATATGTACGTATATAAATGA
>JABFPM010003909.1:0-13538 GCA_022817325.1 Idris sp. 1 HC-2018 | reverse complement strand
TATTTTCGATGGTAAATAGCCGGATTTAAACATATCCCAAATTCAATATTTTTACTTGAAAAATGAAGAAAATAAAAAAAAATTAGAAAGTGTTTTACATATTTTACATTTACATTTTCGATCGCTTTGGGATCGGTTTTTTGTCAGTCAAAAAAGGCTTAAACCTAGGTCAAAATTCATCATTTTTTATGACGAAAACATCCAGGGGGCGTCCGGTAAGATCCGCGAACCGACCTAAAATAAGGACCACCCTAATGTTTTTCCATAGTTTCCTGATGATTCAAAGTGATTTGTCAAACAATTACTTGTATGGCCCGCAAACCAATTAGTAAACTCAGCCGAATTTTCACCTAATCTACTTTTTGCTGAAGCACATGCATGACAGTGCTTTGAAAGAATTTCAAAATCTAAAACATAACCTGAAATTGCAGATGCAAACCCGAATTTTGATTTATGTCCTCTAGTTAGCCATGAACCATCAAAAGAAACTGTAGTATTGACAAATGTAGAATCTTCTATATTACAAAGATGTTCGAGTAAATTTTTGTTTAATGATCTTGCACTTTGCATACATTTGTTAACTACATTCATAGTTGATTGATGAATTTTCTTCACATGGTCGTCAAATACTGACTTATGAATAACAGGTATGTTCAAAAACATCCCAAATTGTTCTACAGCGGCATACCCTAGACCCATATAAATGATAGCTGAGGACATTCTAATATTTAGATCGAAAGCACTATTATTGTTTGAATTCGGATCAACGCGTTTGGATGTATCTACACTTTTTATCTTAGGATCTAAGCCAAAATCTTCACAGCTTTGGCAATGTAAAATAAGTTTTTGTACAAATCCTTCATTCTTGTGACTTAAAACTTTCAGTTTTGATTCTTGACAATTCTGACAAATAATCCCAACAAACATTTTATTCAGTTGGTTGATGTCGACAATAATGTAGTTTGTACTATTTTGGATTGACTCAGGTGGTTCATTCGTTATTTCTTTAGATTTGCAATTCGTTTATTTGCAGAATCAGTTATATACTTTTTAACTCTGAAAAAATATATATATTTATGAATATACGATAAATTTTATAAAGAAATATATTTCCATAAAAAATTGTGATTTAGTAATAATAATAATAATATAAAAATTTTGTTTAACAAGCTAAACTTTATACATATTTTTTTACTTGATAATTTCCGGTCAAGTTGATTGTTTTCAATATTTTCATTCGGCAATTGCTGCACTCTCTTTTCTGCGGCAAGATTAGAATTTACTCGACATAACAGAACTTTTTTTTTATAGGAGGCATATTGAAGATAATTATTTATTGTCACAAAATGAAACTATTTTAAGGTTTAAAGACGTAAATTAATGTCAAAATACAAAAACAATTGAAAACCATGTTAATAATACTCTAAAAAAACAAGTTTTTTATAATATTTTAAGTTTCAAAATCTATCTCTTCTTAGAGTTTTCAAGATAAATTTCGTTTATAAACATTTTTCGAAGTAAGAAACCTTGCTCTACAATTTAACGGTGAGAAAATTTAAAAAAACGATTTTTAATGGATTTTGGGAACCTAGGGCTCATTTAAGGCCCATTTTGAGGCCCAAATTTTGGTTATTTTAAAATCTCATGATCATCTCTATTACCATGTAAAATATCTTTTAAATCGGTCAATTCCTTCTAGTACCCTGATAGACCACTCATATTGAATCGACGTTGATTCGACATAGGAATTCACGTCGAATCAACGTCGATATAATATTGCGAATCGATCGAATCAATGTCGATTCAATATGTGAATGTCCCTCGATATTTTGTCGATTCAATGTCAAGTCGTCTACATAGATTCAATGTCGATGCGCTATTGAATCAATATCGATTCAATAATAACACTAAACATCGATTCAATATTAAATTTATCTCGATTCTATATAATATCGGTATTAGTGATGAATGTCGATGCACTATTGAAACAATGTAGAGTCAATGTCAAATCTACCTCGATTCTACGTAATATTGATATTAATGATAAATATCGATTCAATGTTGATTGAATATCAAATTTATGTCATTTTAAAAATCTCAATGTCAGGGTCATTTAACCCGGCAGGACGCGCGCCAAAAATTCTGACGTTAGTAGACGCGCTATGGTCATTTTGACCGACAGCAACTTCACACGCGTATTTTTACGAATTTTCTTGACAAATCAAATCAAAATTTTACGTATTCTTAATCAGAAAGGTATAAAGTGAATTTACATGAGTCTTATACTCTATTTCCCTCTATAGAGGGAAAATATAGAGGGAAAATATAGAAATAAGAAAAATAACCGATAAATGAAAAAAAACTGAAATGGACGGGGAAAAGACCGGTGCGCGCGTCCTGCCGGGTTAAATTGATATTTAATAAAAACTTAAAATAAATAAATAAACCACTAATTCGAGACTTACTTTAAATTTATTGTCTGATTAATATTATATAATAAAAATAAAAAAAAAATTATGAGAATTTTGCTAAGTATTTAACCAGTTTGTTTATATAATGTATTTATCAGGCAAAAATTGTTTTTAAATCATTGACTAAAGATAAACTTTCTGTTAAACATAGATTTGAAGATTGCAACTTGTCAATAGTAACAGTTATATTTTTAAATTGTTGTGCAATCAGAGATAAATCGGCTTTAATATTCTTGTTTTCTAATAATTTTTTAGCTTTCTCTATAGATTTTTCTGCCTTTGAATCAAACGTACCGATTACATTTTTAACTTTATCAAAATTTTCTTCGTAATAAGTTGCTGCTTCAATCCATGTACCCCATCTTGTTATTATAGGTTCTGGAGGAAGTGCGAGGCCAGGATTTTCGTCTTTGAATTTTTTCACTCTTAAAGGGGCCTTTAGGAATACTTTCTTCACGTTTGATATTAAGGAGTTTACATTACTAAAGTGGTTTCGAATTAATTCAGCGACTCTATGCAATCCATGTGCTAAACAAGTGATATGAATAAGATTTTCAAATTTTGTTTTCAGCAAAGAACCTGTTAACACCATATAAGGAGCTGCATCAGACGTAAAAATATGAACTTTTTCATAGCGAATTCCTTCCGGCCATAAAATTTTCAACGAGTTTTCTATAAGTTCCGACATAGTTTTGGCATTTACAGTTTCTAACGTTTCACAAGCTAAAAGTCTCCCAGGTCCTGGTTCTTTTTCATTTAAGACCCCAATTATTACATTCACGACATAACGACCGCATACGTCAGTCGTTTCATCGACAGAAATCCATATTGAGTTGTCTCCTACTTCTTTTCGGATTTTGTTTAGTGTTTCTTCATATATTTTTGGCAAGTAGTTTTTGCGTAATGTTGTACTTTCTGGGAGAACTATATTTTCTGAGCAAAGATATTTAGAAAAGAAGTCACGCATGGACGGATTATCAATTTTTTTTAGGGGGATATCAGTAAGGAGAAACATACGTAACAAATCATTGTTGAAATCTACTTGCTTCGGGTTAGGTTTCGCATATTTCTTAGGAGCTGAACATTGTGGGTTATTCACTTCTTGAACTTTCTTCATTAAATATTCAACATATTTCTTATTGTGTTTTTCAGTGCGAAGATGTTTGTCGACATTTTTTTTAAATTGGGTATTAATCACTTGATTGCAATATTTGCACACAAATTCATTGTTTACAATGATAAAGCCAAAAGGGTATTGTTCCAAACGTCTTTTCAATGGATTTTTATTTTCTGATTCCATTTTAAATCGTACTTAAATTGATAAACAGATTGTACTTTAACAAATGAACTTACAAATAAACAAAAACAAAAAAAAATAATTTGCGAATAAATTTCGAATAGACGTAACAAATGAAGTTCTCTAAAATTTAAAAAATAATTTTTGTTTAAAATCTGGAGCAACAGTTTTTTGGATTTATTATTCTAAATGATAAATTTGTGTGAAAATATTGCAATCGAGTGATTAATATCCAACTTAAAAAAATATTGAGAAATATCTCAGCACTGAGAAACACAATAAAAAATACGTTAAATATTCAATGAAGAAAGATCAAGAAATGAATGATCCATAATGGTCAGCTCCAAAGAAATATGCGAAATCGAACACTAAAAAATTATAATTTAACAAACATTTGTTAAACGTATGCAGTCGATATATTGTGAACATAATAATTGGGGTTTTAAATGAAAAAGAACCAGTGCCTAATAAAGACTTCTATGAAAAAATACATATTTTCATCTCTAATGCAGCTTCTCTAATGGTGTTAACAGTCTGTTGAAAAAAAATTTGAAAATCTTATTCGTAGCACTTGTTTAGCACATGGATTGCATAGATCAATTCGAAACCACTTTAGTAGTGTGAACACATTAATATCAAATGTGAAGAAAGTTGTCGTAAAGAACCCTTTAAGAGAGGAAAATATTAAAGACGAAAATCCTGGTCTTGCACTTCCTCCAGAAACTGTAATAACAAGATGGGGTACGTAGACTGAAGCAGCAACTTATTACAAAGAAAATTTTGGAAAATTTAAAAATGTAATCGGTACATTTAGAGTTCCATCTCAAAAATGCAATTAATTGGATAGTTTTTTAAATTTCTAAATTGTTTGAAAAAGGACATAAATATATAAATTATGCACGGATAAACGAACCTCAATCATTTTCAACAATTTGAAAATAATTCTTGTATCGTCGCAGATAATTTAACTTATTTACATTATTATTACTTATAATTTGTAAATATTTTATAATTTTATAAACAATTTGAAATTATAAAAATGAAGTAAATTATTGTTTATATTTTTATATATTAAATTTATTTTATTAATAATAGAAAGTGTTAGCTTCTTACAAAGTATTATACAAAAGAAGAAACGTAAAGCTATATTTTTGAAAAATATCGAATTTGTTCAATATTACCTATCTGTCAAACTTTCATTAAACAATCTAAATGTCAAATCTGTAGCCAACTTCTCAATGTCCCCAATCAACGCTCTGATCATAATTAAAGAGTTTATTCAAAATCGATCATCTATTTTTACGTTAAAAAAGATCTAATCTGTATAATTTGAATTTCACTCTAAACAATTTAGTGATTATCTTGAAACGATAAAACCAAAAAAAAAATATAATTAACAAAATATAGGACTTTATAGAGGAAAAATATGAGCATTCATATATACTTTTTTAGTGAAATATGATATACTTACAAAATTGATGAACTGCTACAATATCAATAATGAAAGGCCTAAAAAAATGTTGAATTTAATTGAATTTGATTACAATTTTTTTTAGAAAAATATCTAAAGACACTGCATGCATTTAAAAAGTATTACAAAAATGTGTTCCATTTTAAAGGTATTAACAAACAAACAATAACTTTCATAAAAATTAAAATATTTTCTTGTACATACTTATCTTGAGTTGATCCTTGTAACAAAGAAGACAGTGGCACAAGATTATTATCATATCTTCTAATTTTTAGAACACGAGTAGTACATTCTTCAACATTAGCCCAAGAATAAACCAAGTCTTTTAGTTCGTCAAATGTTAATCCAGTTGAAAGGACAACTTCTTTCAATTTTTCTTGAACATTAGAGTTTCCTGGTTCTGAAAATAATGTTTTTTTCTGATATATATATTTTTTAATTAACTTTCAAATCATTAATTAAGAAATTATAATTAATACAAGACGAAAATGTTTGGTATAATATTTGCAAATAAAATGAGACTTGATGTTTTGCAAACAATAAATAAACTCTTTTGCTTCATTGTTTAATGTGTTGAGTATTGATCAACTATTTCATTGTCGAGAATATATTTTCTATAAACTCAGATATAATTATATCTATTACAGCTTTTCATGTTTAACAAATTAAAATTGAAATAAATTGTATAAAACCATATAATTAACTGAAAAGCAAAATATATAAACATTTAACATTAATATATATCGATTTACAATCAAATAATTATAATTGCTAATAATATTGATTACTGATAAATGTTTATCAACGATTCACGACAAAATAATGTCAATAAGATTGTTTTGATTGACATTTTGACAGATGAAAACGTCAAAATAAAATAAAACCTAGGTTAAGTTACCAACCGAGTAGGTCGTATCTTCGAATCAGAATCCACAAATTTATTTCACTTCTTCCCATTGTTTTTAACTATTACTTTCAGTTAGTACAAAATGTTAATGAAAGATTTGTATAGAATTCTACTAGGCAGTTGATGTGAGTGTTCACGAGAACACAAGAAACTGTGGCCTTCGTGGTCACAGACACTTGAAACAGACGTCAAAAGACCACCATTTTTATTGATGAAATTTTGTCTCCAAAATCATTGATTTTTCAAACTAATGAGCTCCAGACACGATATATTGATACATTTAACTAAAAATAAATAATATTATTAGAGTAATCATTTAATTGAATTTGTAAGATATATTTTAATTAAAAATAGCTTTTTCGTCAAAAAGTATTTACTGAAAAAAAGAAAATTATTTTTATCAATTTTCTATGAATTCAGTTTAAAATTATCAGAATAATTTCAGGTATTAAAAAAAGTAAGACATGTTCAGTTACTTATTTTTTTTTCTTTTTATTAAAAAATAAATTGCTATCAGTGAATAATAATTTTCTTGTGTAATTCGAAGTAACAACTTTTATAATATTGTGTAGTTTTTTTTAATTCATTAAGTTCTTGGAAACAAAATGAGATTTATATACCCAATAAAATGAATTTCACTTCATTAATGTATTTTAATTTTGTTAATTATTATAATTCAATCAATAATGACTAGTAAAATTGTATAGTTTACTACTTCGATAGACGATAAAATTAAATTGAGATTTGTACTACTTTAAGTATAGCAGCCATAAATTAGAATTATAATAATAATTCAATAATTTAGATATATTGAAAATATGTTAAAAATTTTAGATTAGCAATAAATAAAATTATATTACCAATATATCACAACACAAAACATACTGAATTACATTTTAGTGTCCAATATTTTTAACGGTATAGATATATCACATATATTAAACTTTATAATTAAAAAAATGTTAATATAACATTACTGAAGTGAAATACATTGCTTATATAATGTACATTACATTTTTACAAGTGTAATGAAAATTTACAATTAAGCTAATTTACATCAAGGTATCACATTTAAATATAATAAACGCTAAATAATTGATGTGTATCTGGTAATTTTACATGTTGAAGTGGATAACAATTAAGAAATTTAATTCACGAAGTCAAAATTATAATCAAAATTTTGTAGTTAAAATAAAAAAAAACATTTAAATGAAAATTATTGCATTGTCATTTGTATGGAATAATACAATGAAAAGTTCAAACGCTAATTTACATTTTGTATAATGGAATGACAAAATGTATGAAGATGTTTTGTACTATTAAAATTTTTAGAAAGTTCTAAATAACTTTCTCAAAACTAACACAGCGTTACGTCGCATGTAAAAATATACGTATAATAAATGTATTATTAATCTGAATCTATTTACATTTTCATACATAATAAAAAAGTTATCTGCGCTAATAAATTGTATACAAGTCCTATAATTTTAACGATCAAATAGCAAAAATAACCGCTAGAATTTTAATTATCGCAACAGATAAAACTTTTTTTTCTCATAAATAAATATAAATCAACCATATAAAAATATATGATTATTAAACTAAAAGCTCTTTAAATAAAAGCAAACTCGACGAAATCTTTTTTTATGACTAAAGCTAGTGAACACAGGTTTTTAATTTAAATAAATTTACTCTCAACTGCGTTTTTTCGATTTTTTCGAAGACATTGAGTGCTTCGAACTTGATGGAAGGTTTAAACTGTCCGTTACTTTACTACGAGTTTCATTTAGCAGCAGGACTTCAATATTGCTGACGTCACTGGACTGTTCAATTTCCACATTGTGTGTGTTCGCCTAAAATAAAACAAAAGAATAGTTTTATTAAAATTGTTTTAAATTTCAATAAATTATTTTTTTTCGTTAAAAAAAACTTACTAATTGTAGCGTTGCGGTAAAAAATCGTGCAGCTTCTGCAGCCGGACGGTTCCTGACCACACTGCTTAACAACAGCTTCCGTTCGTTATTTCCAGAGAACGCTGACAATATTTGCGAGCCATAGTCGTGTATGTGAAATGCACTTCTCTTTTCCTCTTCAGCTAACTTCGGTTTTATTGTTTCGTGCCACCTGGACACGGTTTCCTCTAAAACTGTTCGCTTTCGGCATTTCTGAACATCCTTCATTTTCTTTTGCACTATCTCCTCGTAGTTTCGTTTTCTACTTGAAGAGCTGACCATGTTTTGCTCGAAGTTTCCAAAATCTTCCGGCGATGTTGGAGGTGTATAGCCCTCTGGAATGTCCGGGCTATTTGGTTCTAATAAAACAAGGTCATCCATGTTGGTACTGTAAGCTGGAGAATCTAGGGGCAAATTTCTTTTACCAAAACTGGATTGGAATCCCACGTTGAACGAGGGTTCTTCGTGTAAAAAAGACCCGAGACAAGATTCGAAGGTTTTCTTAAGTTCTTCGATGAGACTTTTTTCTTTGTTAGTGTCTGAAAATGAAATTTTTGTTTGGTTTTTTTCCTATTAAACTAATTTTGAACTAACTTTTAGCTACCTTTTTCAAAGTTGCGAAAAATTTCTGCTGGTGAGCCTTTTGTATCCAACTTTTTTGCCGGAGGCTCCTGTTCATCCATAAATGCTGTGAAAGTTTTACGTTTTCTTTTTCTCTGAAAATGTAAAAGCAAGGTTTTAGAAAAAAAAGTCGTGGACAAATAAATTTTTAATTGATTAAATTTTGGTTTTTTGATTTATCTTCTGCTTACCGGGTTTTTAGTCAAAAGAGTTATCATTTTACTCGTTAATTTGAATTCCTTCCTCTTTTTGGGAAGCTTGTCTGGAATACCTTGGTCAAAAGGTATTGGCTTCCAATTCACTTTTTTTTCATTTCTTTCTTTGATCCTTTTACTTCGCCTGCTAATAAAATATAAATAAAACATTCAAAATACCGAATAAATGTAAGATATAGTAGTATAAATATCATATGCAAAAAAAAACAAACAAACCTCTTATCTGACACTTGGTTCTCAATTTGAATCTTGTCCCTTTTTTCTTCTTGTTCTACAATTTGATCTATTACTTCAGCAGATTCAGTTTCTTTAGTTTCCATTTGAACTTCATTACCAGGATTATTATTAGCATTTGTTACATTTAAGTCTACGGCGTTTTCTATATCATTTAAGGGTTCGGGTTCATTATTGTTTTCCACCACCATACTTTCTATCCCTGGATCATTATTGTTTTCTTTATCTGATTCGATATCCTGATAATCTTGATTATTGTTTTCTTCATTCAGTTCAGGATTTTGACATTCATGGTTTTTGCATTCCTCATTTGTTTCAAGATTCTTACATTCTTGATCCTTGTTTTCCTGTTTATTTTCTTCAACAAATTCTTCGGTATTATCAAAATCATCGTTATCATTTGTGTGCTCGTCAAAAAAAGTGTCTAAGGTCACATAGCCAGATTCATTAATATCTTCATTTGAATCGTTTAACTGATCAATTGAAGTATTTGGAATATCCAGATTTGTAGGGCCAATAATTCCATTATTCGCACATGCTAAAGCCCCAAGAAAATCTATAAATAATTAAAATTAAGACATTATAATTTTTTGTTAGTTACAAATGATTTTTTTAAAATTATTATTCATTTACCTTGAGGAGCAAGTTCATCTGTCAAAATTCCATCTATGGTTTTATCAAGATTACAACTGGAATAAAAATTATCATAAGAATTGGATTTATTTATTATTTTAAATATATTCAATTTTAAAATTAATTATATGTTAACTTACCGAAAAGAATATTTTTTTCCAATTATGTCATTATTTACATCGAGTATAGTTTCTGTTAAGCTTTCTGGTAGTCGTTTTTCAACTCGAATGAATTGTTTTGGTAAAAGTTTTAGAAGTTTTTTTGCACTTTCATCTTTTAAACTATAATCTTTGAAGTCAGTATTGATATGACTAAAATCTTCCAAATCGATCTTTTTAGTACCTTTTCTATGTTCTTTTGGATTCACTTTTTTTTCTTCTTCCCTAAACAAAGAACATAAAACATAAACTCACAAGATTTCTTATTAATGGTTGGAACTTTTGTTGTCCCCATATAATATTTTATTCATGTGAAAGTTATTAAATTTTCCATAATATTATTTGTAAATTCTAGAAATAAGACTTGTAATTACATTATTTTACATTTAAAAAAGAATCTTCTTTAAGTTGATATGACAGTCGACTTGAATCTAATAAGTGCAAGAGAAACAGAGCTATTGGAGTTTTAATGAGAGTGAGAAAGACAGCATGACACGACTGACCTTAAGGTGATATGTCAGTTGATTTCAGGGTATCTCTCTGACTCACATAACAAACTCTAATAGTTCTGTTTCTTTTCCATTTATGAGACTGATACATCACCTTAACTTAGTACTGAAGCCTTTTATGTGTCTTTGAAAATACATTTCAATAACAAATTTATTGATCATATTAAATTGAATAAACCAAAAATAATTACTGATACTTACTGTTTTTGTAAGCTGGTGGTTAATGCAAGAGCTTCGGTAAATAAACGTTCGACTCGTCTTCCATATACATTAGCTGAATTTTCTACAATGAGTCCAACTTCACTGAATTTTAAATTTTCAGCTTGAAGTAATAACTCTCTGTAACTTGACAACAGCTGTAAAAAGTAAAAAAACTGAATTAGTTGAATAATCCAATTTACAAAATTGATATTAATTTAACTGACGGTAAAATACATTTTATTGAATCTATTAAAATTATTTTATAAATTTAAGTCATTAATTTAGTAAGTGAATTTAGTCTAAATTGCAAGGTCTTTTATATTGCTGATATTAAAACAAAGTAATAAAGCAAATCATTCCAAAGGAGAATTCTTTTGTTGTTTTTTAAGAAATGTCACTAATTTCTTCGAACATTTTGTTCATAAAATAATTTATCATAAATAGATTCATGTGAAATTTAACTTTTTAACAAAAGTTATTGCAAAAATGTGAAAACAAAGTTTTTTTTTTATATTGACCAAATTAAAACTTTTAATTAAGTCGCTATAATAATAGAAAATATAAAAAAAACAATTTAATGCAATAGAAAATTATTGAAAGTTATATAAAATATTGAACCATAATTATGAACAACAAAATTGATCCTTAAATTTGAAATTCCCGCCGTTTTCCAGATTTTCAAGGTTTGCTAAACATCCTATATTATAAGTATATTTATAAAATTTTAATTAAAATTTATATATACCTCAGCTAAGGGAAAATTCCAATTCGCTAAGTCTTTGGCAGGTTTCATCAGCTGCATACATATGTCGTGAAGTGATTCCATGTTTCACTCTTTTCTTCATTTACGGAGGTTATATTAATTAGTAAAATGTTAATAAAGTATCTGAAACAAATGAATATACTTAATTAAATGTATTAGACTATTTTATTTCTATTTGTCTTTTTTATATAAACAATACATTTTTCTTTACTAATTATATATCATGTAAATAAAATATTATTAAAAAAATTCTTGTTGCATTTACAACAAATTCCAATCCTTCAATTGAATATTTTTATTTATATATAATTCTAGTTTAAACTAATATTTCATGTAAACATGAAATTCCTGACAATATGCTAAATATAAAGCTATAATTTTACTTTGTAAAAAATTATCCTTGTATTTAAACAAGAAAATATATAAAAATAAATGTATATTTATGCAAAAATAAAAAAATATTGCATAAGAAATTGATGCATAAATTATTTTGACAGAATGCCAAATTCAATAATACTACAACAAAATTCAAAAATCAACACTAAACTCAATGTTTTAAAACTAAATAACAATTTTACATAGTAAATAGATAAAAATGTAAAAAACGAGCGCTCACATTATTTGCTACAGCAAAACCAGTGTCAATGACCCTTAAGCATACTTTTTCAATTTAGGACAAAAATTTGTTACATAAAATGTTGTTAATTGTCAGAAAAAATGAAAATACATTAGAGTTAAAAACACAATGAACTGCACGTTGATGCTTGCATCAACCACAACACTGTCATGTGCACATTTGTATACGAAAACACAACGTGTTGCTATCGCGCGAAAGAGAAAGGCAGACCAATTACACTTATAACTACGCACAATACCAACTTTCGCGATTCACGAACCCCTTGAAATGTAATTTTTTACACATGTCAAGTCAAATAAAAATACAAACAGCAGAGGAAAACACTCGAGAGCACATTTTTCTGGCGATGAGTCGCGTGCAATTGAAAATGAAAGGTACAGGTTCCGAGAGAGACGCCGTTTTCGCGCCAATGCGACAGCACATTTTTTGCGAACCGAAAAAATCAACGCAAAAAATAATTCTGCACAGTCGCTGTCATCGACTTACTTTGTTCTGGGCAGACAATATTTCACAAATGACGAGTTGATTTTTTACATTTTTTACATTTTACTGCATTTGGACGAATCTATTTGCGATTCACCGCCATTTTCTGCAGGTCTTGATGCCAGTGACTCTCAGTGATGTAAATAATAGGGGAGTATGATAAAAGTCACAACTCCACTGTACATAAAACACTAGATTCCCTAGATTCCCAGTCTCATTCAATTAAACACAGAGGAAAAGTTTTAGTTCAGACACACCATATAGATGGCAGTGTACCCAAAACCAACATTAACGCCATCTGTTCACCACAACGCCAACTGCTTAGCCTTTTGAAGTTAAGTTAATTTGTTGACATTTATTTTCCTACCTCTATTACTCGAGAAGAGAAACGTCAAACAAGAGAAAATGTGTCGACCAAATTTATAACAAGTTCTTTTTTTACTCAATTTAAAGTCATCATGGATGATACTAGCGATAAGTTTTTTTACGTGTACAGCTCTTCTTTAGACACGAGAATACAAATGAAAATGTAAGTAAACACAAAGAAATTTAGATATGTGTCTGTTGTCATTAATAATATATAACCAAATAAATAAATTAAAAAAAATTGTTCACTTTTTCCCTCCCTGCCATTTGATATGTCAAATTGAACTTGACACACGTTTAAGTTGATAATTTATTGTGAATTGTATACTTTTTTATTATATAAGCAGATTATTGTCAGTATAGAGTTGTTTTGTAGAGATATATTATAATTAATAATGTAGTTGACGTTTCACATTTTTAAATCAAAGAACTTGATTGATATTTGAGATGGGTAAAAAAAGTGCAAGGTAACGATGTATTTATTCTTTAATAACACTGTGAGTCATTTTAAATATTTCCTCCGATTAAGAGAGTCAGTATATAATTTGCAGTCTGGTGATTAAACATCTGTTTCAGTGGTACGTTAGAAGGGAAAAAACCCAGGCCTGAATATGACAAAT
>JABFPM010003908.1:0-13540 GCA_022817325.1 Idris sp. 1 HC-2018 | reverse complement strand
CAGAGAAGCATCGTTATAACGATGAGCTTATTATATATTTTATAAACCATTTATGGGCCCAAATGGAAATCATATTTTGATTTGAGACTACAAAATGTACCTTTATGCCGAGTTTCAGCTTAATCGGCGTATGACACTTCCGTAGGTTTACTTGTTAGAAAAGTGACTTTTTTAGACAAAATAAAGATCAAAGATTGAAATAAATGTTTAGAATAAAGTTGTTTATGGCACAAATATACATCAGAAAGGTAAATAAACAAAGAATCGACTAATTATATTGTTAATTTGTATTAAATGCAATATAAAAACTTATAAAGGAAAAACGAAAAATAGTTGGCGCTGTAACCCGACAATCTCCCAAGTAACAATTTAAAATTGGCATTGGTTGGGGCCTTATGATAAGAATCTGGGACCTGATTGTAGAAACTGATTGGCGACTTATAGGGGATGTAACGCATCCGAGAGTGAGGCTCCGTATTGGCATTCCAGTGAGGATGCCTCAGTAAAACCCTGCTAGGCCCAAATAAAAAAAACCCTATAGGAACCTAGCAAGGTTGCAATGATTTGACCCTGGTATCTTATATCTATTAGAAATCTTCCGATATTATAATTAAAATGTATATTAATTGAAAATAAATTAATTTTAACGAAAAAAATGTTCTATTAGTGCAATAACATAAATCTAAATAAGTATGGTTATTTGGCAATCACTGTGAAACTTATAGTTCAAAATTCATACATAATAATTTTATATCAAAAAACAAGTATCATTTCTTTAGGGATTTTTTTTGTCAGCATTAATTTATTTTCAATTAATATAAATTTTAAATATTCCCTGAAGATTTTTAATAGAATTAAAATGTCGCTGTCAAATCATGTCAACCTTGCTAGGATTCCACGGGGTTTTTTAAACCAGAGCCTAACACGGTTTTTCTTAGACATTTTCGCTGGAATGCCTTACTCGCCAAAACTACAAATTATTTACAATTTCAAACCTAAAAAATGATTAAATTCTGCATATCAAATGTTGTTTAAAAAATAAAAATAAACAAAATCTCAATTTGTAATATAAAAATAGTATTAAAATTAAAAGAAATTTAAGATTCACACATTAAAGGTGCATATAACGTCGTTTGTAAATTACTAAATTCTAAACAATTAAAATCTGAAAAAAATTAACGTTTAAAATTGAAAATGTATTAAACTTAGCACATGAACGATTATTTATTTATTTATTTATTTATTTAAATAATATACTTAAAAAAATTGAAAAAATAATAGTACTAAATAATTCAGTTCTACATTAAACGCTAGAAAGAAATTGACTTCTAAATTGTTGATGTGCACATTACGAGTTTTAAATGTCAACAGACTCCAGACAGAGAATTCTAGCGCTAGCCACTACCTCCCACCACGAAATGTAGTTCCCCCACTACTCATATGGTTGATATATGATATTTCTTACTGGAGCCTAATGAGGTTTTTCTGGAAAATTAGAAGCTGGTTTTTTACTAAAAAAAACTGACCAAGAACAGCTTAGATTTTTATTTGGCTAATAATGATTAGGCATTCCTTAGAAAATCTTATGTAATCCACATTAATTTATCCGTGAAAAAAAGTATTTGCTTAATACATAATATTCCTTACTGGAACCTAATGTGGTTTTCATGAGGCAATTAGAAGCTGGTTTTTTACTGAAAAAGCTGATCAAGGTTAGCTAAGATTTTCGGATTGAAAAAATAGCTTGGCAACAGTATTATAATTTTACTAGGCTCTGCTAGGGTTTTCAGAAGGTAGATCTTTATTGAGTTAAAGTAAAAAATCTTAACTAGAACCTAACGAAGTTTACATACGAATTTTCATATGTCAATACAAATTTTGTAACTTTCTAGGTTTATAGTTACTAATTAAACAAATTGTATAAACTTATTTTAATTATCGAAGAGACCCACAGCGCCATCTACTAGTAGATCAGCATGAGCCAATTTATGATAAAATTTATCAGAAATATTGAAACCCATGCGCCTTCTGTAACCTTCTTCATTTAACTTATGCAGAATTCCCGCGAACTTCTTCGAACTCAGTTCAATTTGGTCGAACTTACAAGACTTCTCTGACCGTTCGTTCAAAGAACTTCTTCGAACTCGGCTGATCTCGACCGAATTCAGTTGACTTTCGTGCTCAACAATTTTTCCCAAACTCTTTCGAACTCATAGAAATTCATAGTCAACTCTGGCGCCGTCTTGGGATGTCATTTTCACTCGTCGACACTCTTTAGAACTCGGAACTCACTTTGACGAATTTCGCACTCCTATGAACTCGCATGAACTATTCCGAACTATTCAAGGAGTGCGGAGTGGTCAACCCTTCGACATGATGTTTTAGATTTAAAAAATTAATCTATTTTTGAATTTTAATAACAGTTTTAAATCAGCATACAAATTTTGATCACATTTAAGATACTTTTTCTTTTCATTTGTCAAATTGATTCACAAATTTGCGATGATAATTTGGATAATTGTATAACTGATTAAAGTAAATGGCTTGACGTTTCGTAAAACAAAAGTTTGCAAAAAGATTGTGGTAGGATTTTCTGTAGTAATAAGTCGAGTCATCTTGGCACTTTTCCCCTCGTACAACATCTGTCGCTGCACATTGGCAACAATCCAGTAAGGTTACGATCCAAGGCCATAGAATCCGTCGCGTATTTCCGAGCATTAACCCTTTTTTCTTAGCACTATCGTCGCGTGCTTTTGAGTCGTCGGACTGCAGAAAACTAAAGACTCAAAAACAAGCAAAAAGAGTAGAGGCAATGAATTGAAATAAAATGTGTAATACATAAATCATATTCAAGATGCATATTTTTTCTACAGCGAAATAAGCACTAATGGTAACGCATTTTGAATCACATAATGTTTATTTAATTAAAACAGAAATCTGATTAATTTTAATTAAAAATGCATTTTCAATACTCTGAGTAATAAATTTATTTATGATGTGTAATTTTTTTGTAATACTTGATATTAGATTTGATAAAAAATGGTCAAAAATATTGCTTTTGAGTTGAAATTTACGCGAAGAATATCTTTGGAGATGGTGGCTTTTATGGTCTTGGATGTTGAGCCATTGTCTTGACTACGAGGGGTCTAGTGTCTGCTACGGTAAGTCGTAATTTTGCTTCGTTGACGCTTCTGGAAGATGCAGACTCATTTTTGACGTTTAAACTAACAGAAAAAAATTGTTTCAAGGCGGTTCAGATGTTTGGTCACATTTTAGTCAAATTTATGGAAGTAACTTGGCACAGCAAGTTTTTTATGTTGAAAAAAATTATAGCAAGTTGTTGCACAGTGTAATTTGAAACACTATAGACTTGTATTTCTTTTTTGCTTGCAAAAAGTTTTATACCAATCCTACTTGCAAAATTTTGTCTGTTAAATATAAAAAAAATTATAATTATAATTACATAATTGAATTCCACAAAATATTTAAAAAACTTTCTTTTGCCTTTAAGAAAAGATAAATGATTATAAAAACATTTCTGAGACAAGGTCTTAATTTATCAAAAAGTAGTTGACTTACTCCAATATTCTTTTTCGAATTTGAAAAATGTATTTTACCAGGGTTCTTTTTCTTCTTGAATATATTGAAGAGCATCAATGTTTCTACTTCATACGACCGTTTTAGTACAAGTCCCATAAGATGTCTCTGTTAATAAGTGTGTTTTTCCAATTATTTTCGTAAAAAAAAAGGCTCTTCGTTCACTTTAACAAAACTTTATTTAACAAAGATACAACGCAACGACGTTCTCGTTGTCAGCGAATGACCAATCTCATCTCGTCAACTCCCAGATACCAACGCAATAAAAATAAAGACTAAAAAACTAGAATACAAACAAACCTTATACCTTAAAGGCGAATCTTTAACAAGCCCCTTTTTACTTCAATAGAATTTCATTAAAACTAATTTCAAGAATAGAATATTAAATTTATTTCTCAATTTTATCCCAATTCTTATTTAAATATAAGAAAATTCTATATTTGTTTGATATCATGCAAGTAGAACTCACAAGATGAAAAGAGATTTGGTCAAATTTGCACAACTGATGACTGCGAAGAGCTGGCCAAACATCGAATAGTCAATTACAAATCAGGTATCTTATAATAATATCACGAAAGAGTGAGGAATTGAAATATGCTAATGAGATTTCCGTGTTTTGCAAATGATGAGGATGATTAAAATGCTTTAACGTTGAAGCGCTCGTTGTTTTGAATGTGTAACAAAAGAAATATATACCGAATGATAACTGGTTGCGTCGACGTGAACAAGCAGCCAGGCAAGCAAGACACGGCAGGCAGGATGGTGTGTGGTAGTTGGTCCAGGTGATTACGCTGTCGCTTCGGGGCCGGCAGTGCTGTTTTTCTCTTTTTGCCGCTCTTGCTATGCTACGTCGTGTTATGTCCTCAAAGCGCGAAGTAGGCGGAGGGGAATCAACAGACGAACAGGAGAAACGAGAAATGCTTCATCTTGAAGCGATCGTTTTGGTCACGCCAACGCCGCCACGGATTCGAGGTCCCCTCCACTTTAATCAGGTGTTAAATACGAGCATCGTTACATCTCAGCTATAACCCGGCCACATCGACCACAAATTACCAATTTATGGAAGAAAGTGACATTGTTGGACACGCTTTTAACACGGCTTGGCCAAATTTTTTGTTGCGTCTCTTTTAGTTTAGTATACGCTCTCTCTCTCTCTCTTTCCTTATTTTTTCTTTGTGTGACTTTTTGCTTATCGCTTTAATTGAATCTGTGACACCACATGATTTGCAATTCTTATCATGATACTTTCTAAAATTTTTTGTCTTCTTTTTTTTCAAGATTTGATATCGTGTGATTAGAAATGATTTTTTTCGTTGCTTTGCATTTTTGGCCAAAGAATTTTAGTGAATTGTTGGGTGCTAAAAAGTAGGTATTGTGAAAAAAAGTTTTACGCTTGTTGCCGCTCGGTTTGACATGGCCGAGTCGTTTTTTATCCTGCTTTTCAAGTTTGACACCTCTGTATTCGTATGCTTGTTATAGAATACGAATTTTTTGCGATACCATTCTTTTCATTGTGTTTGGCTTATCTGGCGAAACAGTTGATAATAACCAGAACCGTGGAAGAAAAATAAATTTTCTCGTTAAGTTATTTATTGCATGTGCAAGAATGCTGTACAAAATTTAAACACACACCTCTATTAAAATATTTATTCATCAACTGTTACAATAGAAAGTACAGTTAGATTATGATAAACAGACTAATTTAATGTTAATATCATAGAAAATAGGTGTGCTATGTGTATTGTGATACTGCCAACAAAATTACGGGTTCAGTGTAAGTGTCATGTTGTAAATTATATAACTGCAAGTTGCGCATGCATGATAATACGTTTCGTATGTTACGCACGCATCAATTGATTGACTTATTTTGGAGTAGTATCACACGTTTGCAATTATGCTGTAACATTAGAGAGCTGCAAACGAGACCAAGACCAGTCTTAAGAAATTCAAGATAAGTGCGACCTCAGTTTCCTCCAGAATTTTCTATACATTTTGTTTGCCAGCATTACTAAACATTTATTTAAAATGATCCTAAAGTTTTACGTACATTAAGAAATATTTAGATATTTGAAAACCAAGCACTTGTTTTTGACAAAGTTTTATCCATAGAATTTTATTCTTCTATTTTTGATAAAAGGTTTTTGAAAATTAAACTGATAATTGGGTAATTTCTTATTTCTACAAGATCCTACAATTATTAAAATTATTACAGAAAGTTCAAAAATGTTTATCATCTCAAATCCAAAATTTAAAAAAATTAAAAGTGATTTAGACATTATGTTATCACAAACGCCATCAGTTTCACTGAAATGTACAAACTAAAAATCACGCTAAACAAACTTCAGCAAAAAAGATAAAAACAAATTGAATTATTTTATTTTTCCCAGTGTCAAGAGTTAAAGCAAATTGCTTGTAAACCGGTCTTGCGTTGTTCAGCGATTAGAATTAATATGATTATTACTTTTTGGTAAAGAAAACAGAAAAAAACAAGTCTAGTGATTGAGTTTCGTAGATGACAATTGTTGGATGAATGGAGCAAAGTTGGAAGTGAAAAAGAGCAGTAGCATCTAGGCAATCAGTTAGCAGAGGCAAGGTTGGCAGACAGGCAAGGCAAGTGAGGTGCAGCAGTCAGGCATCATTCGGCCGATCCGTCACAGCCACTATATGCCGTGCTGTGTTCAACGCGTCACTCGTTCGCTCACTTACTCACTCGCTGCTCGGTGTGTTAATTAGTTAAGGTTGTTGGTCGGGACTAAATTACACCTCCGGAGCTACTCAAAGGAAGCAATTACTAGCGTGCAACCGGAGGGGGAGCTAGTGAACCGTGCTAGCTAGCTAGTTGCCTGTCGCTGCTGTTGCCTGATACCGTTGCTACCGTAGAATTCATACACGTGACTATTTGCGTTGATGCCTACTTTTGTGCTCAACGCGATGATGCGCTGGCGCTACTCCGTTATCGCCAGTCGCGTGATGCTCTTTATCGAACTGCTATAGCCCACGAACATCCGCAAACATAAGATAGTGATTATGTTGTCAATTTATGTCGATGCTCCTCTCTTAGCTCTGACTTTCGAATTCAACATATTTGATGCGCCAACAACTATATTTTTCGTTCTAACTAACAACCAAATTTGCCTTGACAAGTGTAATTTAGCTTGCTTGTGTGTTAAAACTAATTTTTTTGCACTATTAAGGCGAAGATTAGCATTCACTTTCTTGCTAATGATTTTCTTGTTGTAAAAGAAGTGCTGCAGTAATTTTCAAATTATTTTATAGTTCATGCGAAGACAAGTTTACATTTAAAACCAAATATTTGTGTTGATATAAAGAAAATATTATATTTAAATTCACTAGGCAGAATTTCGGATCAATTTTTCTGCAGGTGATTTTATAGTTACATTTAAGATGAAAATACCTTTAGATCAAATTTCTGCTCTTTGCATCCATATAGTTTGAACTTACCTAAAACAGAAAAAAAACATAACTGTGTTAGAAATATTTTCAACGAAAAGAATATGTAAAAATGAAGTGTTTGAATTCAGCATATTAGGGTCACGTGGCAATTTTATCACCTGGAAAGATGACTTCATGTTTATAAATCAGAGTTTAATTCAAAGCAAACCAAAGCTAAGTCTATTATTAGATTGGGAATTATAAATAAAGTATACAATATCAATGGCAAATCTTAAAGGAAGATTCTTCTTACATCGTGGTAAGATAACTATAATCTTCAATCACACTGTATACACCGATGAAACGTGTAATTACGAATCAAGGGCAGATACAAAGGTAGGGGATAAAGGACATTTGAGAAAGGTCGATTCTTTGCAACACATCACAATCCATCATTTTCGAAGAAACACATTTTTAATGTTTATCTTGCTAAGAAATTAACTGCAAATTAATTAAATTAGGTACAGTTGTAATTAAGAAAAAGATTATTGTTGAGTTCGAATAATCTTCTTCTGACTTTCAAATTATTTCTCAAGAATTATTCACTGAAAAAAACTTTGTACTGTAACTAAGTATGTAATGTACTTGCAAAAATATACTTGACTCAAGTATATTTTCCCTTGAAATAAGTTAAATATACTTGATTCAAATATATGATGTACTTCAATACGGCTGATCATATTTTTCACTTCATTCAAGTATATTTCACTTGATTTAAGGTGCCTGTTTTTTCAGTGTTATTATTGTAGAATATGATGTTTATAAGTTATTTACAACAAACATAGTGTTCCTTTTATTTCTAAGAATTTTAATATAAAATAAGTTTTTATTTTATATCGGGTTAAACAAAACTTGTACAAGAAGTATTTGAGATTAATTTTTTAACTAATTGGTTTATCATAATATTAAATCACTCGAATTACAAAACTAAACTTGATGTTATTCCATAATGTTGATTATGATTAAACAGCAAACTATTGATTTTGTAAATGTGTATGCAATCAAACAGGACATACATATATATATATATCGATTTGGTTACATAGTCTAATTATGTTTGATTTCACTTACGAGAACAAATGTTTTAGTCACATTTGCTGGTTAACGTAACTTGTAATTTGTTTGACAAGTGTTTAATACGATTACAATTTGTTCTTTTACGTTTACTATAAGAGCGTTTTCACCGAAAACCTACCAATTTTAGATGTTTTTTCTTTAAAATAATTTTTTTAAATTAAATTCAATTTTTGACCTTGATTTGACCTTATGATGACTCTGTGATCCACTTTTCAATTAAATTTTGTATGCTGTCACAGAAAATTTCATTTGTAGACCTTTTCTTGTTAAAAAACGTGTTTTCCTATTTTGTATAATTAAATTCATTCTTGACCTTTATTTGACTTTGTGATCGCTCTGTGACCCGCTGGCAGGTCAATTTTGGTGTGTCATTTGATTTGTCATGCCAACATTTAATGATATCTCAATTTTTACCCACCTCAAATAATTCTTTCTTTGATTTCATCTTTGCGCATACAGAGCTTTGTTGACATTCAGAAAATTGAATAAAAATAGGTGTCATCCCTAAAATTTTCACTGCTCCCGATTTTTCTCGTGTACTTTAGAGGTCAAGCGTCAAGAAAAATATGGTCGGAAAGGTGTGCATTCAATTTTTTGTTTTTTGTTTTGAACATATAAATGTAGGTTTTTGGTGGAAACGCTCATAAAAACTATTTTTGATTTCTCAATAACATCATTCACTTAAATCCAATTTTTTAAAACTATTTTATAATATATTGTTAGAGATTTCGGTACCAAGTGTGACTAAACTTACAAAGAGAATATAGTCAAGTGTGATTTCATTAATTTTGTTGTTTCAAAAATATATTTTTATACTTCTTTAGTATCTTTTTTGTTTTAAATTCTTCTGTAAAAGATTGTTTATTGAATTTTGTTCTTTGTTTTACACAGACAGTGAGTATCATTAAGTCATCTTCTTATTATTTTTTGTTCACATTAAAAGATCTTTCAGCTCTGATTCTCATCTCAAGCAGAATAGAAAGCAAGGGTCACGACAGTCGACCTTGAACCACCATATTTGTTTATTGCACCATCAATAAGTGATGATTTTCAATTAACGCATTTAGATCCAATCAGTTCAATTGACATGGCAGTTATATGAAAACAAAAAAAACAAGAAGAAAAAAAGTAGAGACCCAAGGCATTGCAGATAATCGAGAAAAAGCAATATAAGACGGAGGGTGTTGGTGGGGCAGCGGCATTCGCTGAAATGAAAATAAAAAGTCCACCGAAAGCGACAGACTGGGGAGAAAAAAAGGGGTATTAGGTTGGGTGCCAAGAGTGCGAGAGTAAAAATAGAGCGGGAGTGGCGCACGAGACGCCAATCGCGGAAAATGGCCGTGGGCAGAAAAACAATGAAGCGGCTTGCGCAGCAGCCTGATTTGTTCGTCGCGCGTTGCGGCGTGCCAGTCTCTCGGCTGTGAATTATGCCCGGAAGTGTTCTTCTTTACATTCGCATTGCACTCGTACGTGCGCTTATTGTAAGAGTTTTGGGGGCGTCCGGCATTATCAGCGTGTCACTGTCGACTTCCGGGCGTCGAATCACAACAGCGCAAATATCGCTATCGGGAATATTAAAAACGTTGCTGCCACAAGGGTGTGCAAGACTATCAAGTCTGTCCCCGGCACTAACCAACTGCCCCGGGGCTCTGTGTCACCGGCAGACATGTCGCATCCAAAGACACGATGAGTTCCGGATGAAACCAGACTTCGGCTGGACCGAGAACGCTCTCAATAATGCCAACCAAGGAGATCCCATCTGGACCTGCTTCTACTCTCATTAAAGACCTTTTTTTTCTAGAATAAATTTATTTTAATGCGTTTGACTCAAGATTTTTTTACTAGGAAATGAGGTTTCAGGTAAACTAACTGATACATTTATTTCACTTTTTTTTCTGGCTACTGAATTTTGTTTTTGGACTTTTTTGTATGTTTTTTGTAAAATTACACTTGATGAAAGAGGTCTAGTGTTGTCTGCATGGCAAATTTTAATTTCTATATTATTTGTAAGGTTATCCCCTAAAATTGCTGTTGTTATGAATAAACTTTTTCCAATTGTTCTCAAAGATATTAATATCCTTACTAGTTATAATTATTGGCAAGTGATTTTCTGCAAAGTCTCGGCATACATTTATTTTGCTATCATCAGAATCCTAAAACTGGATAACTCGTTTAACAGAAAAACATCATTATGATTAAACCTAAATGTTTGTTATTCTGTTATTTATAAATATTTCGTTAAATATGATATGCAGGAAAACCTCTTAAACCGTCGCCTATTTCAAGTTTAGTAATTTTATTTTTTTGTTTTATTTTTGTAGACATTTTTCGGCTGTTTTTTCAGTCGTAAGAATTGTAAGATTGTAAATATTACTAATTGTTTCTGTGTCATCGTAAAAATTCAAGAAATTTTTCGTCAATTTTATTTGCAGCATTTCAAAGAATTTAAATTAATCTTTTAAAATAATGGAGTTCAATGTCTAATATTTTTACTTTATCTCATAAAGTCTATTTTATTTTAAATCACTTTGTATTTTTTGAGTTCTGTCCAATATTATCTTTTTGTACCTTAGTTCTTGTTGCAAATGAATTTTTTGTTTCACCGATGTGGTTAGAATTACAATTTTACAATCAATCTTTTAGACAGAGTTGTTCTGCTACTCTTTTCTAACTTTATCATTATCCCTCTTCACGGGGACGTTAAGTTTGTTAGTTATTTTATTCACTGTCTTTATATTAAATTTTTATAAAACTTTTTGCAATTGTTAGTAATAAACGATCCAATTTCTGTATAATTAATTAAACCACGAGGCCAAGAAGAAAACAACAGTACATCCTGTGAAAGGACTTTCAGATGTTATTCTAAGAAAAAGCAGCAATATGTCTCGTGTTTTCCGGCTACTCGAAACCGGCCGCAAACAATAACGCGCGTGTTTACATTGCCCATAATTTTACCTACCGCATTTCAGTCGGAGCTCCTCCAGTCTCGATAATCGATGATTCACGAGGATTCTTAGAAAACGTCGTTGTTCCCACATTTCGCTAAAAATTCTCCAAGCTTCTGGAGACTTGAACAAAAGGATAGGCTTTTTGAAGAAAATACACCAGCTTAAGAATAAGAAATATATAAAGAGCGAGATTTGTGTCGCTGAAATTTGAATTTCGGTGCAAAATAGTTTGACTTATTTTATTTTTGTTCAGAGAGTGAACACGAGTAAGCAGAAAATGAATGAGAGTGAGCTAGACGAGAGAAGAGAGACGGAGAGAGAAATGGGAGCCCTGGAGAGAAGGGTTCGTCGAACGATCGAGACAGACTTTAGTGTGTAGGTGAGTAGCAACACACACGTACGTGCGTGTACACGTGGAATTATCTCGAGCGAGTATCCGTGTACTTCAAGGTTCGTATGCGCGTTTTGCTATGAGAGAAACACGTCTGGCGAGTAGGTAAAACAGCGAAATAATGGATGAGAGAAACAGACGAAAACAGAGACGCGTAGAAGCCAACGGAGAAGGAGCTTGTCAACAGCACCGAGAAAAGCGAGAGCCAAAAAGTAGTGAAGTTGAGCAGTCAGGGGCGAACGATGCTAATTTATATTTACCATAATTTGTTGTTTTCCATTTTTGATTGAGCAAATTTTGTTTCAACAAAGTTCATTTGGACAAGATTTTTACACCATTTGTCGGCGGTAAAAATATTCTTGTTATTTCAAGCTCCTTTTTTCGAATTTAAAGAATAACAGAAGTTTAGATTCATGTTACGATTGCTAGTAATTTGATGCTAAATTTAAAATTTATGTTACAGAGTAAGTGGCTGAGGTGAGTGTGTGTTTACAGATAATTCATTATTGGTATATGTGTATTGGAAGTTGAAACTATTCATAAAACAACATGTTATGTCTCTCAAAGAGACTTTTACTGTTGAACTGTCAACATAAAGAAAAATATATCGATTAAATTACAAAAGGTTTCCCAGTACAAAGCATGGTTTTCAAAACTTGCCATCAGTTTGTCGTCTTTTTATTTTTTAATCGACATTTAAAAGAAGTGACAAATTAATGCATCTATTTCCAATTCGTGGTAAAAGTTGGTATTCTATAAACAAGAAACGAAATGCCTACTCAAGATACCTTGTGCACAGGAAAAAAGTGTATAGTTTCGGGTAAACTAAGGCCACATAGTACCTAAATTTACTTTTTGTAAACAATTAATTTTACTCGAAACAAGTTAAGATTTACTATTTTATCAGGTCATAACTTTGAATAAGAGAAAGCCCCCCAAAAAAGGAGGACATAAACAAAAAGCTAGATTTTAGACCACAGAAAATGGAAGTGCACAAAGTTTATTTGGCCATGGATCGCATAAATTTGGCGAGAAGCGGTGTGCCTTTTTAGCGAAGCCACGGTCCCTGTGCTTTGGGTATATTTAAAAAATGGAAATAGCATTCGGTCTCTCGGACGCTTGTGATATCTCTTCAAAAAATCGATGGCATAAAATTTTCATGCGATCGGTGTTTTGGGATGCAGCGTGGAAGGGTCGGGCTGGGCCAGCAATATTGTGACAGTCGGTATAATTCGTCTCGGGTGGCACAGCCCTTTTTCGGTCCCGTCCCTGGGACGAGGCACACACGCAGCCGAGAAATGTTGGCGGTGGCGGCGGGAGGGTGATCTCGTGTTTTATTTACTTAAGACCAGTAGCGAGCTCTGCGCAGGTAGAATTCTACAACTGGAATCTTAATAAGGGTGGCCAGGGGTTCTCCTTGTGCTTGTATCTCTGTCCTTGTTTTGCAGACAATCTTGGCTATCTCTCGAGGATCCAAAGAACAGCCTTGTCCGACGGAAGTGTCCGGCCATTAGGCGCGCCGTTCGGCTCTTGTCCGCTCACTTTCGCTACTTGTGGAAAGGCTGATCAACGCCCGAGCGCCAATCGGCGCTTATCTAGATCCGCATTATCCGACGAAGAAGCGCAAAACTCTGACGACGCACGCGCAACCAAAGAGATTGTTTATGTGTGTCGCTAAGATTACAACTCTGAGATTAAAATTAACTCTCTTAATGGCCTACGCACCTACATTCTCATTTACAATCAACAAATTCTCATTTACGTTTAAAATTAATTGAATTATTAAAAATAAATTATGCAAATGCATTTCACGACAAAACATTTGTTTAAAATGAGATAATTAAAGTTAACTTTACATGTATCGATTTATTTAAAAAAAAAAGTTGAATTAAACATAAATTAAAATACGAATACATTCCACAGTGAGAAATTTTTCTTCAAAATCAGATTATTTAAATTAATTTTATCTGTACCGATTTATGTTAAATCTTCTTTTTTGATTTGCCGTTATTGTGAAAATACTTGCCATTCACAAATCCTCAACTATAGAAACTGTCATTCATCCTTAGTTAAA
>JABFPM010003907.1:0-13541 GCA_022817325.1 Idris sp. 1 HC-2018 | reverse complement strand
AATGATACAGCTGCAAAAGTATTGTTTTGATGTTAAATTATTTGTAATACAAATTAAGAATTCTGATTTTTCAATTCAAATGCGAAATCTGATTTTCAACTTACATTAAAGAATTTTCAGTTGGTTTAAATTGTTATTTACAATATTAAATACATTCAATTATTTCTTCCGAATAATTAAATTTGTATATTGTCTTACATAAAAATGCAAGAAAACTAACAAATTGTTGCATATAAAATTTTATTAAAATAATGTTATTCTTCGTGCAATTTTCATTATATGTTTATATCATAATTTTTATCACGTCAGCAAAGATAAAAATATTGCAGTAATACTTAATTAAAAAAGGTCAATCTTGTATTTACAGTTTGTTAAACAAACGATGCACAGCTCATAAGAAATTATAATAAGCACTTTAATAGATTTCAATTTTTTTCATTTTTAACAAAACATTTAAAAATATGTAAGAAAAGGAGATTCGGATTATAAATCATTGCAGATAAAGTTTATAATTTAAGTAAATTATAGCTAAATTTAACATTTTTTTTCAAGATATTAATAACTTGTTATCAGACAAACCATTCGTGTACTGACAGCGTAACAAATTCTCCGTTCTATTTGGGATTTAGTCTTGAGGAAGTTTTTTGTCAATTCTTGAGTCAAAAGAATATTTTTGTTTAAAATAAATTTATATTGACTTATTAAATTAACGTTCAAGAAACACAAGTGTAACTTTTTTTTTTTTAATAATTTTTTTTTGTATTCATAAAAAAAAGTGAAAATTACATATTCGAAGTTATAATATACTTGTTCACATGAAAAAGTGAATTTTTTTGCACTTTTTATTGTGAATATTCACTTTTTATAAGTGTATATACATTTTTTTGAGAACAAGTATCTTCACTTATTCACATTTAGAGAGTATTTTTTCTTGTTGCTTGAACTCTCAAATACATGAAAAAAATTGAGCACAATCAAAATTTAAAGGATGACATTCGAAAACATACAATTGAATAAAACTTTATTTTAGATATTTTACTGGATTTTATTATTTTTGTGCTTCAAATTTTCGATCTTTTCTACCGTTCACAATAAAGTAGGTGGTATTAATTGGTGCTGAAAAGGAGTTGAAAAAAATGTTGATTTTAACTCCTTTTTGGTATTCCAGCAAATCCACACCAAATTTCACTCAAGGCGGAATTACTTGAAAGCGTGAAAATTCAGTAATTATACAACTTATTAAAAACTAATAAAAAAACAATTTCCGTGCTAAACGAAATTCTTGTTAAAACATGCTTCAATTTGTAACACTGCAAGAGGAATTGATTTCACTCCAAATAAGTGTTATTATCAATTCCAAAATATTTCAGAGGTCAAAAAACAAGAAAAAAATGGTCCCAAAAATGTGTCTTCATCCAGAAATTTTTCAATTCTTTTTTACGGGTAAAATCAATTTTTTTGTAGAATTGCTCATATACTGTAGTAGGGTAAATAGTTCTTTTACATTGGTTTTTCTCATTTTTCTCAATATAAACTAGAGTCGATTTTACGGGCTTTTCTATTAACCCCCTCATGTTATGTAATTTTCAGAATTCGTCTGAATTTTAAAGTTTTCGTTATTATACAATAACAACCTGAACGTAATCATTATAAAAAGACTTTCATTAAATAATTATTTACTAACTGATTCAAAAAACGAAACTTATAGTTATAAAAAGTAACTAAATTTGTCTATTTTTTTACTTTTGTTTGTTTATTTATTTATTGAAATCATAAATATAATTTCAAAAATTAAATAATAGTTTTAGATTTTTACATTGAAATGAGTTTAAATTTCAACTATACATATATTTTGTGTGCAACCAGATTAAATTACATGTTGTGGAATTTCGCAGTAACTGATTTTTAGTGTAGCATATAAAAGATCACCGAATTTCAAATTAATATCATAGCACATTTTACTAAAATATAAATACCAACGAACTCCCCGGAACGCTTTGGAATTATTTGTTGAAGTTCTAAGTGAACGACCCCAGTTTATTATATGTATATTTTATAAAATCATTATTATTAATTTTAGAAAAAATTCTTCGATTCTAAATTAAAAATTCATTCCAGATTTTACTAATTATCTCAAAAAAATATATTTTAAAAGAAATATTCTTAAAGGAAGATTATCTTGAGGGAGCGTATTTTTAGTATACTAAACTTTAAATCAACTGAATTTTTATTTAAACTTACAAAAATTTATGAAAAAAAAAAATTTTTACAACATAGAAAAACAAACATTTTCTATTTTTTCTAATTTTACAAAAAAATAAACAACTTTATTATAATCAGATTTGTCAGAATATGATGGTTTATCCCCAAAACCATATAGTGCTAATCCAATTATAAATATGAACAACTTTCAAACTAAGTATACTACTATAACTAAACAAAATTATGCAGAATGTGGGATGAGAATAGAAAGTATTTAATTTACATTTTTTTTCATGATATACCTGATGGACTTTTTTTCGATAAGTTCTTCTAACTTATGATTAAAAAACCACTTATTTTGAGGTTACATTATGATATTTCGATTTTATTATAATATAATATGTTTTCTTGTATAAAATGGAAAAAATAAGACATGTTTATTGTTCAACGATGCAAGAAGTTATTTTTTGTATACTTTTATAATTATAAATGATCATTTGATAAGTATCAAGTTTGGACCCCTAAAAATACGCCCTGTCTTGATATTCTTATAGCTCAAATTAAAACGAGAGATCAAAATTTAAAAAATCTTGTAATTTGATGCGTTTCGTTTCTGGAATTATGTTGAAGTCATCAAAAGGTTACCTGACTGAAAACTTAATGTTCACAGAAAGAACATAGTGGTTCTTATAGGTATATAGGTACATTACTTAAATCATTGAAAGCAAACTGAGATGAAAGATTCTCTAAATCATAATTTATGATTCATAAATTTTATATTTATCCCGAATCGTTATCGATAAACAATTTTTTTTTTTATTTTATTTTTATACTGTTCTTCAATTTTAATTTATTGTGATTATTTTAATGTTTTCCATCCATATCATTTTGGGATAAATAAAAAAAATTGATCCATGAAAAAAGTTATTGTAATTTTGGTCTGCCAAGACTTGGGTCTCATACGATGATTGTGTAAAATAAATCATTAAGATAGTAACACTGATACTCAAATGCGAGTTCTCCAAATGTATATCACACTAATTTTTTGATCGGAGATGTTATATAATTCTTTAATACGACTGAAAATTCCTTATCTAACTCAACGGTCGTTGAACGTTTTATTTTATGAATGGTACGATCATCGACCGTACATATATGATAAAGCTCAAAATAAACTTCATTTTATTATGTGCAAGTGATTGCAAATTAATTAACTTATATCTTTGAAACCTTTTGTATTCAAATTTAACTTTCAATTAAATAATTATTTAAGATTGAAACTTATTCCATTGCATATATAAACTAATTTAATTACTTATTATTATTTATTTAATTTTCTTGCACAATCTGTGTATATATTTCTAGTATAAATAAGCCAGCAAATCATTGGTATGTTTCCAAATAATTTTATACTCAGACACATTCGATTAGTGAAACACTTAAGTGTTAACATGAGAAACTGCATGAAATTTGCGAGAAAGTGAATCAACACATTAAAGAGATAATATACTAGCTACATTTTTATATAACAACTTGTAATGATGTTTTCACGTATGTATTAATAAACAAATTTATAAAAATTCATTAATAAATTACTGATAAAAATAATTTTTGTTTTATCTTTATTGCGTCAAAGTAAGTGAATAATTTGCTTCACAGCAGATCTTATTTTTTTGCACACAATAAAAAACTGACTTTTAATGTGGGTAATATCATTTATTTACTTGAAATGCATTATTCAACCAATAAATCATCTATTTGTTTGAAAATCACTGTACAATTAAAATATACATGAATTCAAACGTTGAATAGAATCATTAATCAAACAAGGATTAAGTTCTGTGAATAATTTATACATTAAATCTTGTGGTTAAACAAAAAATGTAACCACATTTAAATTTTTCATGCAAAAGTCCGGTGACTATATTAGCTCAAAATTTATAACATTTAATGTAACAGATTATAGTCACTGTGTGAATATAATAAATCAAAGTAGCTTTTTTTCTTCCTTCATTTCATACATAAAATTGGTTCTTCGATTGTGCTCGTAATTATAAGAATCACAAAACAAAAAGAAGCACTCGTATTCATGTACAAATAACACTGTATAAAAATACTAAAATACTAAAATATCGCACCCTTATATATATCTCGATCTTTTTATTGCTAATAAAAAGTTAAATGATGAACGACATTTTAATTCTCAGTTGTTTTTATTTTGATTATCATTTTTTCGTCTCTTTGTCTTGTTCGCTGATGTTCCAGCCCTGTGTAACAGCGATAAAAGCTTATTCATTCGAACCATTTTTTAATCGTGACACACGATGCATATTACATGTTGCTCTCTGTATCTGGAGGTTTGCCAATTCTTTAGATTTCTTTGCACGATATCTGTATGTTTTCATGTCAATCGATTTGGATATCATTAAAGGATATAAATTTGCAAAAAAGACAATTTTTGTTACTTGCCAAATTATTATAATTTTATTTTTTAGGCCTAAAACGAAGCCCACGTATATTTAAATAAATAATGTTTGTTAAAATTCAAAATTTGGTACTTAAAAAAAAACTCAAACATGTTTTTAAAATGTATGCAAACTTCAAAATTATTCGTATAAAATTATTGAATAAAAATATTTTGCAGCACTTATATCTCATACTTAATATGAAATGGGATTATTAAAATGCAAAGTATATGTGTTTGCTACACATGAAAAGTCAACATAAAGTGCATTAGGAAGATCACTTGCTAGAACTAGATCACTTGCGTAGGCGAGTAAGCTAATTTTATGTGGAAAGTCAAAAACAATTCTCGTAGTTTCATAGAAATTATGATGAATAAGTTTTCAGCTTACATATATTATTAAAACTTGTTCTTCAATACGCCACATTTTGTATAAAAATAATTTAAAATAATTAATTATTCAACTGCAAGGCAATAAATTAAAAATGTCATTGATTAACATTGGCAGAAAAAAACACACTGAATAAATAGCAGTATGTTTTTTTTGTGCGCAATACACAATTTTTTTTGGAATATATGTAATTTATAAAAGAATAGTCTATGCAGAATAATGATTACAAAATAACTAGTCAACATTAGAGTCAAAGATTTTTGCAAAAAAAAAAAAAAATGCTGTGTAATTAATTATACGTGCGAATCAAAAGCACAAAATAAGATAATTAACAACGTCTTTCTTTGAGAAAGCCAAGTAAAATTTTATTGGCCGGGATGCAAAACTTTGCAGAAAATAAAGAGAAACAAAGCCACTCGACAATGATAGCACACAATGATAGATTTGGAGCAAAAAATAACCGCGATGGTAACGACCTTAATAACTCGAAAAGAGAGAGAAAGGGATGCATTAATATGTCGCTTTGTTTTAAACCTGGACGATGAATTGTTATTTCTCAAATTGACTTCACAATTACGTTCAACTGCACAAGTGGTTGCTAATATTTTCATGGAGCTAGACACTGACTTAAAATATACCGATAATTAATGATTTTCTTAAGGAAAAATAATTAGAAATCTGACAGAAGTCTGGCAAATGTCTAGCATGTCGTCTGGCAAGCAGTCTGGAGAGGTTTAAAAAAATCTGGCATCAATCCAGCATTAGAACGACAAAAAAGTATAACAAGACATCCAGATAAATTTGCAACTCAGGCAATTCTCAAGCTTTAGAGAATTGCGTGCATGTATCATGCATGATGATGCATTTAAGCGTACATGCTGCAAAAAAAAACCTCTTAAGAATTTTTATGCTCAAGTTCTAAATTTTACCTTATGGTAAATTGTCAAGACTTTATACTATTTGATATTAAAAGTAATTTTACAAAGATTCTAAAATTGATCGGTGCATAAAATTGTAATAATATACACATGTAATATTTATATCAGGTCTGCAGAGCAAATAAAGGAAATAATTTATTTTCAAGAATAAAACAATTCAAATGTCGAGATTCTTGACATGGCATGGCAGTAATAAAAATGCAAGTGTTGAGAAAATTTATTATATCGTAAAACTAAATACAATAATGTACTTTTGTCACTGGACTAATAATGAGAAACAATGTGGATTTTAATGCAGATTGTAAAGAGATTGACCAGAGTTTATTCATAAAAACAAGTACGTATTAATAATAAATTGCGATTGGTTATATGCGAAGATATTCCATTAAATATCACAATGGAAATAACTATCAATGAATATAAATGAATTCTTTGAATTTCACAGCCCTTTCAAAAACTGTATTTATTTTTTTTATTCTGCAAATGAAATACAAATAAAGTCTAATCCTACGAAAATGAAAAAAAATTTGCTGATTTTTTTAATAGCAAGTTTCAAAAACAAAGTTTCAGAACAGCTTCATTTGTCGGTATAAGAAAAGAAATAATAAATATCTTTAGAGATCCTTCAGAGACAACCTGCTTCGATGCTGCTGTAACGCGAGATTAAACATTGTAATCATTGTGTAATATATTTGTGATAATCTTTTATTTTATTTAACGTGTTGTAATTGCATAATTGAAATCATTTTAAAGAATGTATGTGAAACACGCAATTTAACTTCAAGACCAGATGTTTGTCACATTCGTACGGTTCGAGGAAATATTAGCCGAAAGGCAGTTCCAGCAAATTTTAAATGGAAATAATCGTTGGCTTATTGTTTAAATTGGGTTACTACACGACACGCGTTTCAGTTTTCCGAGATGAAAATAGTTTTGGCCTGTAGCGAATAAATATGTTCGATCGATATACTCAGGTGGCTTGAAATATTGTCTTTCCGGAAGTCAATTGCAATTATAACAACAGAAACACTTTCTGTAAAATGTTTCCACCAAACTTCCTCGACTCTTTTTTTCTTGTGACTAGTAACTGCGCTTTTTTCCAATGATCAATAAACACGTTTTTAACACTTGTACATTTACAACTTTGTTTAATTTATTTTTCTTGATAAATTTATACGGGAAGTATATTATATCTTCTGTTTACAAAAAGCGGTCTGTCAAGATTCAAGAGATTTGAAGATAAATATTTCAGCAATTTCAGTTACTTTTAATTAAATATATTTATATGTATACTTTTGTTGCAAGCTTAGAATAATAATTTTCTTTGGTTTCCAATTTCTTGAACGAAGTAATCTGTCTGGTAATCAAAACTTCTTTTCCAGTGCGAAACATTATCCTTATTAGTATGTGATCTCAAAGATGCTATCAATCGTCCTCGAAAAAAGAAAAAGAAAAAATGAACTTGTCCATTTTGCACTCGAATGAACCTGAATGACTGTGTCAAATTTCTTTACAAAAACTAATAATATTCCCCTCTGTAATAATATATTTATGAAGCGGAAAAAAAATTCAAAGAATAATAGACTCCCATTATAATGACATGACATTTCAACAAAACATGAGAATTTCAAAAAGTAATCTCGCTTAAAGAGCAAACATTATTCACGATTGAGAAGATTCAATTATAAATCATAGTTATTATACTTTGAAATGATTGATTGGCACTACTACATGAAGTATCTATAAATTTTTATACCTTTTCTGTTGTCAGAATATATTTTTTAATTGAAATTTTGATTTGTTTATGAGTTCGTTTTTTTCTTCTTTTAAAAAAATATATATATAAAATTTACTTTTAATATTTATATTTTGCAGAGGTGATTATAATTAATTGCGAATATCAACTGATCGTTTTATATCGATTCTCGATCCATATTTAGAAAACCTCTTTCTAAATAGTTTGCAATGCCTTTTTTGCAATTACCGGTCTATTGTCGATGAAAACATGTTCGCGTATGTTTCAGGTCAGAATGTCTGTTGGAAATAAGCAATAATAGTGAACAATAATGGGATTGTAATGAGATAATTGGCATATCGATGATCCAACAAAGTCCTTGACTTACCTCTGGTTGGTGCAGATGCACGATCACCGAGAGTAATAGACACGTTTTGATGGAAAATCAAAAAAACAAAAAGAAGATGAAGAAAAAAAAAGTTGATCTCACTGTAGGTCCGTTGATAGTATAACGACACCATCAAAAACGAGATACCGTTGGAGCGTTAAGAAGAACAACTTCTGCGGTCGTGATAACTGCATCTTTATTGTCGCTGCCCTAATAGCCAGACAAAATGTTATGTGTGATTATATCATTTTATATAAATGCGGGTCGGGTTCTAGCAACAAAAAAAACTTTCAGTCTTTTAGTATAAGAGTAATTTAGTTACGCTCTGGTTGATTTACTACCGCCGTTTTTCATTATATAAAACTAATGAGAATTAATTATGTCCCAGGTACTTTCAATCAAATTTAGTCGACTTTCATTATTGGAATTGATTTTTAGGATGCAAAGTAACAAATTGCGCTTGATTTGTGGTGTTACATTTTGTGCGGTCTAACAAATGTATTTTACATGGAGAATAAGATTATAGCTTTCTAATAACTTTGAATGAAATTAATTAAAATAATATACGGGTGTAATAATTCATTAATTATGATTTCATTGAATTGAACAATCGTCAGACATGAATAAGCAATGAATATATATGTTGCATAAACTTTTCACACCAAGAAAATCTGAAGATATATAAATTATTACTTAACAATTCTCATTAGAGAAACTCTATTGAACACAATGTTGCACATTTGTAAAGGAGGATATTTTTTGCAATTTATGAAGTGCAATTAGTGGATGAAAAAAAAATTAATTTAATATAAAAATTCGAATTGAATTTTACAAAATTAAATTAAATTTCACGAGTATAACATTGAGCATAAAAAATTTAAATAAATTTGGCATTAAAAAAAGGTTGAATGTCCGGCTACCCGTATTCAAAAATTTTATTAATAAAATGCAAAATTCTTGGGCATACTTGATTTTGTATAAACCTTTATCGTGTCGTAAAATATAAATTCCAAAAAAAAAGGCTCCGGATTATCCAAGATTATAGCCTACTTCTTGTATTCACAATGGAATCCTATTATACACGAATAAAGGAGCCACACTCAAAAATAGTGAAAATTTATATTTATAAGTCTCAACAAGGATTAAGATAATTAAAGCATACAACTTATTCTTCACATAAAATGATAAACATCGCCACAGCCCTTTTTTATTTTATATTTCGCGCGATCCCAAAAGATACCGCGCGCGTGATTAATACCCTGTGGAAACAGCCTTCGAGTTCTCAATTATTATATCCTAGGTGTATTCTCATGACCACATAATATATATATATATCTTCACATTAAAAATTGAAAACTTGTTTTTTTCAATAAAAATAATTGCATCTTTAACTTGGAAATCTAAATTTCAATGATTCTTGATCTTTTTTTTTTTTAATAAAATTCAAAATTAACATAGTAAATTTACTCATTGAATGCAATATTTAACATCTCCACGCGCAATTGTTTACCATTTTTTGTTATTAATCAAACAAAAATTACATTTTCTCAGTATGAATAATGTATAATTTGTTTTTCTATTTCAGAATTTCTAGGACATGTTGCAGGAAGACCGGCTTTAGATGAAAATATTATGTCCATATGAAAATATAATTTATATATTTCAAAGTCATATTTCTTTATAAAAATGTTGCAAAAGACAACGCGAACAATATTCTCTCACACATATTACTCTTCATCTTCAATATCCTGCTCGCGGAAGTGAGCCCTAGGGCAACCAGGAATAAACATTAAACGTCGCGATATACGGCTCGTTAGACCATTAAATCTTAGCTTTAAATGAAACAAATTGCATTTGAATTGCGTGCTTATAAAGTCCCTCGCGTAATTGTCACACTAAAAATTTCTTTATATAAATAAAACGTATTTATAAAAGTGGTACCAATGCGGGTGTACGTAGACACTTGAACTAAAGTCAATATTTAGCGAACGTGCTCGCGTGATAAGGTATTAGTATGTAAGACAAAGATGCCTGGTGACAGATGATCCAGGAAGTCGCGTGACAGAAGAGATATAGAAACAGGAAAAAAAATTGTGATAAAAAAGAAAAAAAAACAAAAAATTGTCTCGCGCAAAAGGTAAACGCACTCGGTGACCTGGGCTTAGAAATAATACCTTTTGTTAAGAGAAAAAGTGAAAAAAATTTTGGAGCCGCAATGGATGTAAATTTTGGCGAACGAATACAAAAAAGAAAATTGTTCATGCGGTACACTGGGGCTCGCGTTTTTTGGCACGCCGATCCATTGCGGCGGTTCAGTCGTGACTGACGAACTCGCGTTTAATCTCGGATTAACTTTTGAACCAGTCAAACAACTAACAAACCGACGAACAGAGCCACGAAGGGAAGCGAACAACATCTCGCCTCCACGACACTTTTATCCCCACCAGGATATCGCTTTCTCGCTTGCACTTCCGACGAAACAGCGCAATCTGTCTTTGCAGTTTTGTGCCCCCACCTAGAGCACCGACTCCCACTAAATCGCAACAACTTGTTGAGTATTTCATATTTTTTGCTAAGCTACTTTTTAAAAAAAAAATCAATTTCTTTATAAGTACTTGAATGAGACAAAAAAATACTTTTTATTTCAGGATTTTGGTCTCGAAGGATTTTTGCAGTCACGATTCCTTCCGGAAGTACACGTGCCATTGATTTCGTTGTTTTGCTATGCAAAGAGAGATGCATATTGTTTGTTTTTCATAATGGCAGATAACATTCCAAGGATTGCAAGAATATGCACTTTGTATGCAAGTTTAGAGACAATGCAGAAAAATTTTGAAGAAACCGGTTACAAGATTACCGGTGAATCCAAATTATTTGCCGAAACTTTTTGACTGATTTACGACTTGATTCTAGTTGGATTTTATCAAAAAAAAAGTGACATTCAAATTTATTAAGTGGATTTTACAATCTTTGTCGAAAACATAAATTTCTGACCACAAATATACAATGAAGCAGAAGTTTTTAAAGAAAGTATAATATAATTCTAACTCTTGCGCGGTAATTAGACTTACTTCACATGCTAATTTGTTTTAATGAGACCATAATGTTGTACGTTGTTTACAATTTTATGCTTTTTATACGCACACAACTAGCTATTGTCATTTTTGTAATAAAAAAATTAAGTAACGTAGCTTCTTAAACTTTATGATTCATTAATGTCAGAATCACAATGTCATAATAGTAGTAAAGATAAAACAACGCAATAAAATAGCGTATGAATTTAATGCATGTTATTATCCCTACACGTGTTAATCATTTTGGTTATCATTATTGCGGTTCAACTTTTGTTTTGCTTTTTATTTCAATCGTTTCATTGACATCGAAATCAGTTTCCTATTCATACATATGAATTCAATATATTTCAACTTAAAAAATTATTTTAAACTACAATATTCTTCAATCATTTACATTTATGAAATTTGATAAACTGCTCTGTGCACATTTTTACTGAAGTTAATCAGTTTTTTATAGACGACACTAAATCTTTTATATAAAAAGACGTCTTCTTATCAGTATGGCTCCTTTGCGGAATGGAGAAACGCGTTTACAACAGTTGCAAACGCGTTTTAAATGCGTTACGTTTCTTTTTCCCAAAATAAAATACATAAAAAAACGCTTTTAATTTTCGACTTCAATTTGACAGAGATGTAACCCGTTTTTAACATTATTCTGCAACGCAAATGCAACGTTCCTTAAATGTATTTTTTCAAAAAATAAAACATTTGTAACATAAAAAACGCTTTGGATTTTTCGACTTCAATTTGACAGAAATATAACACGTTTTTGACGTTATCTTGCAATGCAAGTGCAACGTTTCTTAAATTTAGTTTTATCGTCAATAAAACACATTTGTAACATATAATAATGCTTTTTATTTTGTGATTTCAATTTGACGCTATTGCAATGCATTTTTGATATTTCTTTAAAGCGGAAGTACTAGCCCCGGAAATTCCTGTCAATAACCTGTCAAATTTTCCAAGCAAATTGAAGTTGTCAACCGTCAAACAAAATTTTTTAACTTTTTTAACTTAAATTAATTTTGAATATTGAGCTGATTTTGTTTGACGGTTGACAATTTTAATTTGCTTGGAAAATCTAACAGAAAATTCAATTGTTGTTATAATTTATGAATTATTAATTTCAGGTGAAAACATTTACAAATTCAACTGGCAGCTAAATAAATATTGGCATACCCTTGGCCAATACCATTACCTAACACGTGGAGCTAAATATTTTTTACCTTTATATTGGGCGGGAACTTAAGATTATTAACATTATTAAAAGTGAGATGTCATCAATACCATTGGCAATACATTTTCTATGCAATTATTTTCAGTAAGCTATTTTGGTTTTTGTCAATATTTTTTCTACTTGTTTGAAAATATACATATATTTATGTATAAATTGTTGTAGGCATACTGCGTCGTAAGTCCGCTGGTCGCAGTAAAACGGATCGTTTGTTTGCTTCAATAATACTTACATATGTCAGTATCATTTAATGACCAATTTTAATTAAAAGTCCTGAAGTATTGCCAATGTTATTGTCTGTACCGAAAATGTTAAAAATTTGCAATACAATAATCTAAATTTTTTATGAAGAATTGCTTTTATCGCAAATAAAACTTTAAAAAAATTTTGATTATCATTTTTCCAATGCCAATAGTATAAAGTTTGCATTAATGCTGGTTATTGGGGCTAGTACTTCCGCTTTAAAGAAATGTCAAAAATGCATTGCAATAGCGTCAAATTGAAATCACAAAATAAAAAGCATTATTATATGTTACAAATGTTTTTTATTGACGATAAAACTAAATTTAAGAAACGTTGCACTTGCGTTGCAAGATAACGTCAAAAACGTGTTATATTTCTGTCAAATTGAAATCGAAAAATCAAAACCTTTTTTTATGTGTTTTATTTAGGGAAAAAAAACGTAACGCATTTAAAACGCGTTTGCAACTGTTGTAAACACGTTTCTCCATTCCGCAAGGGCTTTTCCAAATTTATTTTCGAAGATAGGGAAAGCCGATAAAATAAATAACTTTGATATCTGATCGGAAAAATATGTCGAATTTAAATCAGCGATCAAATATCCAAACAATTTTGTGCAATAGTATAAATTTGCACATAAGTTGGGTATCTATGTCAGTAAATATTTTTATTACGCAATGCTAATTAATGTGTATAGTTATTTAAGATAAAACATTGTCGATTGATAATAGACATTTTTCCAAGCATGTAAAACATATATAAAAGAGAAATCTTGGAAATGGTTTATACAAAAAATAATAAAAACAGTTTAAAATTCCAAAAAGACAGCTAAGTTCAATGATATTTTTTACCGATAAACACAGAATGAGATAGTT
>JABFPM010003906.1:0-13547 GCA_022817325.1 Idris sp. 1 HC-2018 | reverse complement strand
CCCATAGATGAGTTCGTAGAATGAAGGTAAAAAAATTCACAATGTGAGTTTTTGTTATTTATAAACACAGCTAAAATTTTGAATTAGAAAGTAAAACATGAGTTTTAAAGAAGAGACTTCAAGCTTTAATTTACACTAAATAAAAAAGTTAATAAATTAATTTAGTAATGTTTTTGAAATGTTTTAGTATTCAATACGTTCAACACAATTTGTATATCAATCTGAAAATGAATAGAAAATTTGAATAAGTTTTTATTGATTTTTATTCTACAATTTAAAAATATATTAGTGTTTACGTAAAGTTTGAATTAAACTAACATTCTAAGACGTAAGTTGTTCATTTTAACGTACGAATGAACATAAACTTGAAACGTCAAATAAAAAATTACGATTAATCAACATGTTTTAGTGTGCATTTATTCTAAAATAAAATATAAATAAAAATGTAGCATACTTAAAATTTATGATAATTCTGTATACACGGAGAAAATAAAATACGAATAGCCAGTGTGTCCACTCATATGCTTTAAACAATATAAAAATACTATTATTCGTATTATGAAATAAAAAATCTGTTAATTACTCATTAATTTAATCAAATAGATAATCATAATATTTTTTAAGCTTACGATTAACATGTATAAATTATAAAATTGTTATGACATTCGATTATCAGAAATAATATTTTTCAATGTGGGAAAGCTTTTCAACGTCCATCAATTGGAACATTTATTAAGAATTTGGACTATTTTGACTATTTACAGTTTTGGAAAAAGTTAGAACTTTCACAGATACATTCTAACTTATTCCTTCCTGTGCTTTTCTTCATAACCTGATTTATTTTCTTGAGATCTAATTTGCATTCATCTTTTAAAGACAAAAAGTAAATTTTTATGAAACTTTACTGCACAAAAATTGATCAAAATTATCAGCCTTTTCATTGATTAAAAAAGTTTTAATTTAATAAAGAGTTATTTTCTAAAAAGTAATTTTATACATATTAATTATACTGATGTTAGGAAACCTTATTTTATAGCACTCAGAAATAAAATATGTTGGTAGTCACTCGCTCGTGATATCAACATATTTTTTTTCCTCGTCCAATAAAATACCGTACTCAACTTGGGAAAACTAGCATGAAAATATACTAGTTATTTCTCACGTTAAATAATATAATATTAATATCCATTTTTATATTGAGTGATTAAAAAACTCAATAAGTGTGAGACAAAAAAATACTTTTATTTCTCCGGTGTTAAATGCACCAACTTATAAAAACAAAATCTTTATTTTTAAAAATTCTATTTAACAAATTTGATATGATAACATAATAAGCAGAGCCCGGATTCAACCTGATATGAAGTTGGTTACACAATTGAAAAAGATTGGTAGTACTGTTTGGTAGGCCAATTTTTAAATTTTCTATTATGAAAATGTTTAATAAAGACATAATTGATTTAGTACAACTACGATGTAAGTAATATTAACGTTCTAAATATTTGTATTTTCGCGTCTGTTTAAATCAAAAACGCCTATTTTATATTTCTAACTTTTTAATAGCTAATTTTTATGACTGATCTTTAAAGATTAATTAAAATGATTATTGTGTCGACTCAGCTTATTTAATGTTAAACAAAAATATAGAAATAATTATTAACAAAATTTTTTTTCATAAACGTGTCTCATTGTATTAATTATTATTTTACAGAAATCTGATTAATGTATAAACAAATATTTAATTTCAAACCCTGTATTCCCTTCTGAACAAAATATTTATTAATTCAATAAAATAGTTTCAATTTTCAAGTTTTGTGAACATATTTTAAACATTTCGAAAACATTTTAAAAATCGGCCCCTGTCAAACAGTACTATCAACCTTCTTCAATTGTGTAACCAACTTCATATCGGGTTGAATCCGAGCTCTGATTATAACTTACATAGGTCAAAAGTGAAATCTCTTATTACTTCAACATAAATATACTTACAGAAGCGATTAATGTTTTAAATAACAAGATTTTTCTTGCAGATTTATTTAAAATCTTCATTGTTTTTGTTTATTTTCATTAATTATTCATAATTAGGGAGGCCCATAATATACGCTGTCCCATAATATTTGTTTCTCCCCTTATAGTTAATTTATACATTTCTTCTGATGGTATAAAAAACAAGTCAAATCGAAGGACCCTTTTTTTATCGCGATTTTTTCAGTTTTACACGGACAATTTACTGTTTTTATTTATAGAAGTGAAAATTATGGACTTTAATGTATAAAATCATTCAACTTTGATTTTTAAATATTTTTTAATTTAATTGCGGTGAAGCAAAGTGAATTGGAAAATGTCAGAGAAACACGTCACTTAGAGCCAAATTCGCACTTTTTATCTTCATAATTTTTTATCCGATTAATTTGATTATAATTAATTTATTATTACTATGATATTTAATAAATAAAGTTTTTAAACTGTAAATCAAAGCAAAGACATCGAAGTTAAAAGTTCGTAAGACATGCCTATATGAGTGATTCCACAAATATCTACTAAAACTGTGTTTTCGGAGTTTTACGCACATATAGACAGTTATTTGTATATTTATTTCGACATAAATTGTTCAATATAATGAGAACTTAAATTATATTTAAAAAATTACTTAAAAAAGTAAGTATTCTTACATTGCCGAGCTTTACAATGCGCGAAATGTAAATACCGTAGCTGTCTTCACTTTAGACTTCTGCGTAAACACTTTTAATTTGAAGATTTAAATCAAATTTTGCATATTTTTTAATTTAGTTTAGAATTATTTAAGTAACTTTTACTATATAAACATAGTTATCAAATTCATTTATCTATATTTCGTATAGTTGTCGGATGGTTTTCTGTTGTCTTCGAATTTTACTGAAAAATTGACTTTACTTTTTACACTTGTCTTGTATGTAAATTGATTTTATATGCACAAAATTTGTTTTGTTGCTTATCAGCTTATTTTACACGCCCAAAATTTAAGTTCGTGCATATAAACTGTCTTTGTATGCACGAAACATAACTTTCGCACATATAAAACCTTTTGCTTGTATGCAAATTGATTTTATATGCGCGACATGTATATTAGTGTATATAAAATAACTTCATATGTACAAAACATATATTTCGTACATATAAAGACTTTTGCATGTAGGCAAATTTATTTTATATGCACGAAACATATATTCATGATACAAAGTGACTTTATATACCCGAATATACATTTCGTGCATATAACAGTACGTTATGTATCAAGGGAGAAAATGTCGCTTTTTCTCCCGGGGGTGAAGTGCGCTACGAGATCAGCTCGAAGGCTGCCGAAGGCAGGTGAGCAAAAACACGTTTCTCGTGCTGCATACTATATTTTTCGTCATAAATGCAAGCAAATGCACATTTTTGTTCCTTGTTTTTAGGGAGTCAAATTCAGTTTTGCTCCCCCCAGAGAAATAAGTAAAACTCCCTAGAAAGCAAAATCGAATTTTGCTCCCGAAAAAGACGGAGCCAAATCGTGTTTTGCATGAATGTGTGACGAAAAGTATTTTGCATGTGTACCAATCGATTTTATATTCACGAAATATGACTTTCGTACATGTGAAGCATCTTGCATCTATACGAATTAATTGTATACGTACGAAAGGTAAGTTTTGTGCATATAAATTCATTGTATATACACGAATTTACATTTCTTGTAAAGTTGTGTTTCGTGTATATAAAGTCACTTTATATACACGATTGTACATTTTGTGCATGTAAAATGAGTTTATAAGCTACAAAATAAATTTCGTGCATATAAAGTCACTTTACATACGACAAATGCTTTATATGGTCAGTCTGAACAAATGAAGTTCACTTGTCGTGTGTGTAAGATAAAGTTTGCATGTACAAAAAAAGTAATAGAAAAAACAATTTGGAAAGTGAGCAGTCCGGAAACTGATACTGACTCTACAACTCATTTTGCATTTTTTTTCATCGTGTTACACATATGTGTAAACACCGTGGACACAGATGTTCATATTCAAATAATGATGAAATGTGATTAAGCTTGCATATTTTGGCAAAATATTACTTGAGTATCTCATTTTAAATATAAACTATAAAAACCACATACAAATAATATTTAATTTTAAAAATCTGTTTGTTCAAAATTGGTAGATATTTGTGGAATTAATAATTTTACATTTTTTTATAAGAAAATGAACATTCACGTGAAGTGTACACTTTGAAAAATACCTGTACATAGACAAAAATATCCAATATTTTAAGAATTAAAAAAAATCAATATATTCAATTTTTTTATTTTGATATAGTTATTTTAAATACTCAAAGTTTATTTCATTAATTTAATTTAATAATTAATTTTTCAATCTACCGCTACATTAATCTGTATAAATATCGGGTAGAATTCAATTTTATTTATTTCATTTAAACTTATTAATTTTCAGTTATATTTACCTTCAAAGTTAGTTACTTTTTGATGAACATTTCATGTTCATATAATTATGTTTACGTATATTTAATACTTTATTACAAACTTTAGTTAAAAATTGAGTTTAATAATATTAATAATACATTATTGACTTGTAAAATAATATTGATTACTAAGGTTTCATTTAGTTCTAAATTGAATAAAAATTAATCTGCCTCGTTTACTGCAAATATGCTTCAAACATAAGAATCTTTTCATTTAATCGTTAATGATAGTTTTATAAAAAATAAACAGATCGTATATCCTAAAACTTGTACAACGTTTCAAACACATAAAAATTCCACGACGTGATGTAAATCAATATACAATGAAAAGTCTTTGTTTCTCAAAAAATACTAAAACTCTTCGTTAAAGCGAAAAAGCTAACATTCTTTTTGAGTGAAAATGAATTGTCCTATCTTTTTCGGTCAAAGCTGAATAAAAATGAACGTATTTTGGTAGCCAATGATAATTGATCGAATAAACACATAATGTTAAAAGGGAGCATTAGATGATGATCTGAACGGAAATTTGCTTTAGATTTAAAACGAACGGAAACGTTAGTTATTGGCGAGTGCGATGAATAATTACAGAATTACTAACAAATAATTCGATTTGGACTATGCCACTGGCAGCAAGAAACGAGTGGATTAGAGCTGCAGGTGCAACCAGTTGAAGAGAAAAACCGGCCAGTTTGGAGGCCAGTCAGCGAAGATCGGCAGAAAAAGCAATGAATAAATCGATATCGATCTATGAAGCTTGATGCTAACCGATATACGTCATCTCTTCATTATGCACGGCTCTAGAAATGGAATTTATTCTAAGCAGAAATCAATCAAATTATTCCGGTGCTTAATATACCCAGTCATCAAAAAGTGTTTCTAATGAAATCAAATTTTTAGAGAAAAAAATTAAAATTTCTATTATTTTCTCTCGTCTGTTTATATTGATTAATTTCTTCATTTTTAATATAAAAAAAAGATGATTTTATATTCTGAGCATTCATTTCATTATTATACAGTTTACTTTAATAAAATATTGATTCAAAAGGTAAAATTATTATTGATAAAAGAAAAATTCAAATAATGAAAATTTAATTAGAATTTATACAATCGATGATTATAATTATTATTTTATTATTATTATATTAACTTGACATATAATGAAAGCTTATCTAATAGTCAATACTCTTGATTAAATGTTATATTAATATTATTGTGTAAATTACCTTCAGTTTTGTTGAAATATTACATTATATAAAATTAATAAAATTTAATAACTTGTTTTGCCCGAATAAATATATATCATTATGAACTAGTTTTGGCACATTTTAGAAACACGACTGCCGAATACAAGGTAATTAGATCACCTTAATAATAACATTATCAACATTGTTGAATGTCAAAACATATTAATTATGTTGTGTTACAATTTAATAAAAACCACTGTGCAATAGAATTAATTCTAATAAACAATTTACCCAATTAAGGCTTCTGTGAAATGATTTTTTTTTTCTCGAAAGAAAAAAAGATTTTATTGCAGTATAGCAAGTTTACAAGTATGAGTTGCGTAAACGTTATTTCCTGACCTAATTAATTATTGTTTTTAAGTCAGAAATCCTTTCGCAGCATAAATATTTAAAAAAATAAGTAAACTAAGACATTTCAAATTTCAAGATTTTTTTTTTCTTTCTTTTTTTAAAAGAAACAACGAGTAAAAGTATGACAAAAGTAGAGCAGGCTCATTGCTATTCTGTCGAAATTCAACTCAAATTTATTTGAACCTTAATAGTTAAACCGTGTTCTTAGTATTTAATAATTTGTTTGTCACAAAATAAAATTAAAATTATTCTGTAATTTATATCAAGATACATGATACAGATCAATTATGAAAAATGAACATGATATGAGATAAAACATATTTATTGTCTAATCATCTCACTTTGTTTATGTAATATCAATTTTTAATACACTTTAACATTTCGAATTATTATTCAAAATCATAAATCGAAATGTTAGTTTTAAATTTTGTTTTAAAATAATAGCGACAAAATAAATTACGTTCATCAAACAGATACTGAATTTCACGTTATTATATTCATTTCAAATTCTTAACAGAGACGTATTTTTGTATTTTAGTAAAAACGACTTCAACAATCAGAAAAATTTGTTTCCAACACGTTTTCAAATATTTATTTTAAAAAAATGTTCATTCTGTTTCAGGATCATAAGATGTAACATTAAATTTTAATTATCTTATAAATCACTACAAATTAATCACGCCACTTTCAAAAGTGAATATTTTATGAAACGACTTTTTAAGTAAAATTCATCATTTTTGTCATCGAATATGTATGAAAATTAAAAGCACGAAAACCGCAATAACACCATTTGACAGACGATTTACGTTGTACTAACAGCGATGGCACTGCCATATTTCAGGGACCTTTGAGCCACTTTAACTCTTCAAACAGACAACATGCATATTCTATCATCGAACTAACCTGTAACCACAATGCGGCCTTGTGGCTGTGTTAGCTTGCAAGCTCAGGTCAGACACAGCGTATTTTAGTTTCTTGTCAAAAAATAACTGACAAGGACGTATTATTAAGCTTCGTCGCAGCGTCAACGCAGTCAAGATTTATTAAGTCCTTTATGAAACATTTAGTGATTTGCACTTTCATTAATTTTGTATTCAAAACTGCATTACAACTGTACTGTGTTGAATTGAACAAGTTTAATGAGTACCGCAAGCACAATTTGATAAATAGTGTTGCAAAATTATGAGCCGGAAAAAAGACATCAGTTGATGAACAAATTTGTATATATATACAAAAAGGATAAACATTCAGGTACTTGAAAACTAAAAATATAATTAAACTAAACACATATAACGAAAAGTTTATTACACGTGTGCAATCAAATTAGTCAATAAAACTCAACAAATAACGAACTCAATTTGAAATTAAATAATAACTTTAATTAAACATTGTGTCAAACTTAATTAAGTTGCGTACAGTTAAATTAAGTAATAGCTATAACACTTTTTCAACTTGAATAGATATTATTTTGAATGAAATAAATTAACTTCAGTTGCATTCAGGAAATAAACGAAATTCCCTATACATGAACTTTTTGATTTTAAATATAATTTATTAGAGATCTTTTTTGAAATTTAATATGAACACTAGAAATTCGTGCAAAAATATTTTAAATCAGAAAGATGTGCTTCATAGGAATAGCAAGAATTTTGGTCAAGAATTTTGTTCTGTTGGCTGCAAAATATCTCAAGAAACAAGTGTTGTCGAGAAAAAGAAATTAAGTAACGGTTAATGAAACCGGATGGAGTCCAGATTTATGACACTAACGAGCAGGAAAAGAAGCAAGATCGTACTCACCTCTTTGTCGCCGAATTGGTGCACTCTGCAATGTAGAAAGGCCGTTTGACCGACTGCAGTAGTTACGTTACGCGCCACACTTGTTTCAAAATACGGCCATCCACTAATGTTGTGCGTTACGCTTAGTGCATTTCTGCCCAAAAACTTTTGATCCCGGACAAAAGTACCTGCAAAAAAGCGGAAAAGACCACGTTACGTGTTGTGATGAAATTGCGCATATTTGTACGTGCTTGGAATTTTTATTTCGAAACTAATTTATGTTGATTAAGAATCTCTGACTAAGAACATTATTCAAAGATAAATATAAAATGTTTCTAAAATTTAAATTTAAATAACATTTCCAGAAAATAGCATCATACATTTAAATAAACACGTTTATGATCTTTCAAATTATATATATGTTACGTGCAAAGTCCGAAATTCTGCATTTTGCGAATTGTACAGTAATTCTTGTTTGACCGCAGTAAGGCTGATTTGCACAATCATATAGGTAAATATCTTTAAACATATCTTAAATTTGTATTCAATACTTCAGATTAATAATTGTTTATATTACAGGGGTCGTCATGGAAGTCATGGGTGACCTCTATAAAATTGGGACAAAAGAAGAACTACTAATAAAACTGTATAATCGCAATCAAATATCCTTGTCTCCAACAAACTTTGTATTGGTAGATAAGGTTCCCGATACCACAACTTCTCTTCGTGCTGCTAATTCGCAGTCGTCTATTGTAGGGGACCAAAGATTTGTGCGATGCAATTGCATTACTAAGGTCAAAATATGTGATGTTTGAGTAAAAAAAATGAACAACTATGTAACTCCTGCTGCCATGACTCCCTCTCATGTAAAAATAAATAAACATTGAAAAAAAAAATAATAATGCGAATAATGCCAAATTTCGCTTTTATTTCAATTCTAATTCTGGCAATTTTTACCTTTAAATTAATGTTGTTTATAACAATAATTAAAAAAAAAACTTCGTTTCAATTCCTTGTGCGTTTTGGATTGAAAATAAATTATTGGGATGAAACAAAATGATAATTGTAATTTATCAATTAAGGTGATATGTTAGTCGATATCAAGGTATCTCTCTCAACCACATGCTTCTGTCTCTTTTCCACTTATGTGAGTGAAATATCACCTTAACGATCAGAACAAAATGAGAATAACTATGAAAGCAATTGATAGTCACCATTGAAGTAATCGTTAACGATTGTAAATGAAAACATAACTAATAAAAATAAATGGTAGATCAATGAAAATAAATTGAAACATAGAAAATCGTTAAATTATAACAATAAAAGTCAACAAAGATATAAAAGAAATTTTATGATACAATATGTAAAGTTAAATCAGAATTCATTAGAAAATATGTAAAACAAATATACACACAATATACATATTGATTAAATCGTAATAAATTCAAATATAAGTTTTGTTATAATTTGTTTTTAAGAAACATAAAAACTCAGTATATTTATTTTACTAAGTTAACTAAATACTGTTAAATTTTAATTTTTGTACTGTTTATTTATTGAATACAGAAATTGAAAAACTAATTTTATATCTCTTGAATCGTACAAATTGCCAGACAAAAATACGATTTATAAATCAATTGTGATTCGAATGTAATCAGAATACTTTAAAAAGAATTTACAATTACTATATAAAAGTATAATTGTATAATTTAAATCACGTATTTTTTTATAGAAGATAACAGAAGAATAAATAATGTAAAATTTCATGCATTAAAAGTGACATGCGTTGACATTTTCATGGAATATTTTTAAATTTTGTTAGACACGTTTCCATTTTTACTGAATAAAAGCGCCAATTGTGATAGGCAACATCATCAGGCTATATCTAATTTTTTTAAAGACATTTTTGTCTGCATGATGCTGCATTTGATATCTTGTGAAAGCTTCTTATATACTTCTTGCGTACACTAGCTGAACCCTTACACACACAGTAAATAAAAAAAACATATTCACGTAAATAAAAACATAAGAGTGAAAAGTGGCATGTTTTGACAAAGTTTTTATGACAAGTAAAAACTGTTGACCTAGATGTCAAAATTTTAAACGTATATACAAAAATATTTACGTATATTCTGAAGTAAAGATTAAATAAGATACTTTTTTAGAACTTCGAAAGAATGTTCAACTCAATTGATTAAATTAGTAACTTTTGAGTTAAGAAGTAACGTTAAATTTATTTAATTATCTCTCTTGTTAATTAAGGTTGTTCTAAAATTTTAATAAAGAAAACTCTTCACTTGACAAGGTATTGGATTCATAATTTAAAGAATGAATAATATAGGATCACTAATAGAATATATTGATTTATATTAAAATATAACTGAATTAACGATAGTGGTTCCAATGAATTATGCAATTTTATTAGGATAACATCGGGTAACTGTTTCAGTGTTAATACTTTTCATTTTAGTGGTAGAAATGTTATTCATTATTTTAGCGAAAGAGTCAAAATAATAATTATATTTAATAAGTATTGAAAATTCTATTTCTACACTAAATTTGTTGAAAATATAACAGACAAAGAAATTTATTTTCCAAAGATCTTCAGAAGCAACATAAATTGAAGGCGCGATTTTCAATATTTCTAAAAGTAGCGTTTGATAGAACACATTTGTTGGATAATTCGGCAGCATATTGTTTAAATTTTCAAGGATAATACTTTTGCCATCCCAATTTCCGTCGTATTATGTTTAACGTCACGTCACGTCATTTGAGAAATGAACTTACTGAATATAGAGAAGTGCCTTTAGTAACATTTCCTTTGAAAAGTAATACGAGGATAAATATAAAGAATGTAGGAACTGAGGCACAAAGGAATGCCGTGTATCTTTTCCTTGAAAGAGCGCGAGGTGCCGGTATTCATCAAATGACGAATTATGTCTCCAAAGCTTGTATAATAACGAAACAACTTTGATTTGATTAACGCTGTTATAAATTTTCACAGAAACGTGTGAAAATAGATTTTCTAATTATTGCAATAAATAAATAAAAATTCAATATCCTCCAGGCTTTTATAATCGAATTTTTACAAGAAAATAACCATTATCTAAAAATAGTTCATGCTTTTTTTGAAAAAAATATCAGTTACTCTAATGCAAAATCTATTGTGGTAATATTGGCGCCCATTTTTCATCAATGTTAGTACATTTTCTTAGTTTGTTACAGGTTATCGGATTATTGGAAAATACTATATTTTCTGCAAAACAATTTTACGCAGACACCCACAGAGCTGAAAAGACGATCCCGACGTTCGACAGCTTTGTATGATAAATGGACATACACACGCTTGCCAAAAAAAAGAGGTAAACCCCTAAAACGATATATTACACTTTTGTACTAGATAACTGGCCGACATACGTAGTCACACTGATACCAAAACGCTACATAATAAGCTGGTTTGCACGATAAACACATTCGAAAAAGTGATTATAATTTTGATAACTATATCGAGTTTCTGCGTTATAAATTCATAAAACATATTAAATAAATCACACCGCTTTCATTTCTATACATTTCTTTGAAAAAAAGTTGGTGCAAAAAAGCAACTGTTAATGATAGTATTAGTATGATAATGAAACTGAAAGATGCCAACTTTTAATTACGTTGAGTTTAGTAATACTCGTCAAAATAAATAGTTTAAGCAAGGCCACATGTACTGTTAAACGGTCAAATTGCTTTCAATTTGAGTACTAAGCTAAGAAAAGCTTGTTAACATTAGCTCAACCCGCTGTAAGCTTAGCACTGGGATCTATAAATTATGATATTCTGGCTGCTCTCATAACTCCGTTGAACTGACCTCAATTCTAGAAAAGTTTTCATGATGCCACACCACCTACGTATGCACGAGTAAATTCTCATTTGTGTAATAAATTGTATAATAAACAATTATACATTTATTCGTAAATTTATTTTTCATCGCATCTCAATTTGCACAGTTTTGAACATTTCCTTTAACATAAAGAAAGTCACGTCTCAAGCCACACATTTTCTTGGCACAAAATCATTTTAATTCCTAAGTGATAAATTCATTTTGCTCATCTGCTGCAACATCATACATTAGATACCAGTGTGTGATTCCGGGTTGCAATATCTTTTATATTTGCATATTTTAATCCAGTTATCACTTTAATATTTCAAAACTAATCTTACTTTAACTCCCAATTCTCATGTTCATATGAAAGAAAGAAAAAAAGGAAAGTGGAAGATACGTTATCCTATTATACACACCATCGGAATGACGCGAGCAATTTTAAAATTTGTTCTGCACGAAATCGAGATAAAACAAGTTGGACGGTGCTGTTCTTCAAAAGTTGTAAAGGTGGAAAGTATTTGAAACCAATAACGAAATTTCAAATTAAAGAAAGATAAGTGAGTTAAATTCTTCGTCCTTCGGTGTAAGTTTACGACTGTAGGAGGAATGAAAAAAAAAAGAGGAAGATTGAATTTTCAAGTTGACTTTGTATGTCACAGAAAAAAGGATCTTTTTGGATTAATTAATCGAGTAGTATGAGTTCTTGAACATAGGAATGTAGTAATTAAGTAATGAATTAATTTTATTCACACCGAACTAATTCCTAGTCGTACATAAAGATTAGTAGTAATCTCGTCGTTGTGGCATAAAGTCTTTTATACGCATAGTCGGACTATTCGCTTATCCCTAAAAAAACAATTGTTTTTCCCTTGTGTAATTAATGTCGTACTTAGGTTGAGACGACGAGATATGCGAATGGAGTATTCATATAGAGATGTGCCTGTGAATTTTAATTAAGCACAAGACAACCTCATTGCACAGTTAATGGAAACAGGAAGATATATGTGATCTCTCAAGTTATGAGAAAACATCAATGTAACTAATGATACGTTTGTGCAATCTGACTTTGAACTTGGAATCTTGAATATTGCAGGCTTTAAAATTATTTCTTCACATTTTACTTGTTACAGAAAATTTTATTTTACAAGATGAAAATAATTTTGTTCGTAATTTTCAGCTTATCCCATCTATGTATTTTATTTATTTATTTTTCCATTACGTATTTTACGTAGCACTTTTTTGTATTTGTGGAGAAATAAAGTTTTATTATAAATGATCAACAGATGGTCATTTTCAGTTAGAATCTTTTGTTAGTATATATCATATATAATCCATATTTGATTTATATAAGTTTTTTTTGTAAGGTTTATTTGTTTTTCTTGATTTTATAAAAGAAATAGTATTTAATTTACATTTTGTTTTTATTTTCAGCATTCAGATAGATTTGTCAGAGTGTTTAAATTCTCGAATAGAATGATTAAAACCGTAGATGAAATCTCCGAAAATCCAATACCGAGATACACCGTTCGAATCGAGTGTCCGTCGTAAAGGTGTCGGTGAATCCATCACTGGTTTTTTACTACGAGTTGAAGAGTGTTTTCGCCAGATGTGTTACTGTCCACTAGAAGTTCGAGGTGACCACATTCACGACCGCATACAGCTCACAGTGAGCTTTTCTTGCACATTACTTTGTTCTAGTTTTTGAAACGACAATCAAAAGCTTTTATCAAATTTTTAAAAATTTCGTCTTCTAATTTTTAAAATCAAATAGTTAGGTTAATATTCAGTATCGTATTTTTGGGGGGGGGGGGGGGGTG
>JABFPM010003905.1:0-13550 GCA_022817325.1 Idris sp. 1 HC-2018 | reverse complement strand
TAATAATCCATTTACATTTCTTAATAATATTAAATAAATATATATAAAAGACGTAGTTGATTTTTCAAATAATATAGTACAATATTATTTGAAAAGAGTTTAAATTATCGACAATTACTTTGTAAGAAACGGTTTTTAAAGTAATTAAGTTATCAACAATACAATTATTTATACGTTTATTTCTATTATGTTTTTTTAATTCTCAAAATGACATTGAAAAAGATTTGCACAAAGTTTGCTCAAATATGCGGACACCGCACCGCGCAAAGTTTGATCAAACCGTTTGAGCGCAGTTGTGTTATCAGGGTCTCGCCTAAATGCTCGCAATTCATTCAAAATCAAATTATTGACATCTCTATTTTTATAATTTTGCGTTCTGAAATGAAAAGCTCGTTATTATTTGAATGAATCGTACACTTTTGTGTTAGTTTTTTTCTGAAATTTTTTGTTTTGGAAAATACTTGTTCCTTTTTATATTAAGAAACCACCTCTATCTATTAACTGTAAAGTAAACTGTACACATAATGTTTACAAGCTTAAATATTCGATGCTTTTTAAAGTATTTATATTTACCTTTATAGATTTTCAAGTAATCAAGTTTTTTATTTGCAATTATTTAACATTATGTACATAAAATGAAAAATGAAGAAAATAATTATTATAAAATACGTGCAAAGTATACTTTTCCATTATTTTAATATAAACATTATTTAAAAATGTTTATTATTACCAATATATGTATTATATAAACAATATCTAAGATTACCTTATAGGAGGGTTAATATTTTGCGGGTTCAATGAATCATTAAGGCTGCTGTTGACATCTATTTGTTCTGCATTGACAGCATTTCGTTGGTTATAAAAATTTTCTTGTTGTACATTTACAGGCTGTACAGCATTTGTAGGATTAATTTACCTAAATAAGCGCATAAAACCAAGAAAATATTGTTAGAAACAATTTTTAAATGCCATACTACGTAATTCATAGGTAGAAACACAAAAATAAAGTAAGTAGTAAAACTCAATTTCAGCTCTATCAAATAATGAGTATTAAGATGGAAGATGGTAAGACAGTAGCAATGCTTTTATCTCAGGGAGATTTTATGACTAAAATCGACCTGGAAAATGCTTATTTTGCAATACCTATACACAAACGAAGTACTAAATATCTTAGGTTCATCTTTGAGGGGTCTATGTTCGAATTTGTATGTATGCCTTTCGGGCTAAATGTAGCTCCTTTGGTTTTTACTAAAATAATGAAACCTATCTTGAACAAATTACATATATCAGGTTTCAAATCCGTCTGCTATCTAGACGACTTACTGTGTATCGCATCTTCGAAAGCTCGTTGTATTGAAAATATTAATTCGACCAAAAGGTTATTAAAATCGTTGGGTTTTGTTATTAATTACGAGAAGAGTATATTCGATCCGGTAAAAAGTATCGAATTTTTAGGAATCATTTATGACTCAAGAGATATGACACGTAGCCTTCCAGCAGACAAAAGACGGAAAATATTAAGACTGTTAGATGATTTCTCCGAAAGAAAATCTTGTACAATTCGCGAATGGTCGAGATTTGTAGGTAATATCAATTTCGCATGCAACGGCGTGGAATATGGTCGTCTTTATTCTAAAGACTTTGAATAGGTCAGGTACTTAGGTCTTTTGTTACATGACAATAATTTTGACGCGACGATTTCTTTACCTCGGAAGTTGCAACCGATTTTTGACTGGTGGAAGGCTATTATCCCTCGTGGCATCAACCCGATTAGAGTTAATAACTACAGTTTTAGTATTTACTCGGATGCATCTCTGTCTGGTTGGGGAGCTTTTTCAGAAGGAATAAGAGCTAGAGGATTCTGGACTCCTGAAGAACGGAAACTACACATTAACTATTTAGAATTAATCGCAGTATTATTAGCACTTAAATGTTTCGCAAAAGATCAAAGAAATTGTAATATTTTACTACGATTAGATAATACAACAGCGATCGCTTACATTAATCGAATGGGAGGAGTCCAGTATCCTGGTTTAAACAAGCTTTCGACAGAAATTTGGAGATGGTGTGAGCATCGGAAGATTTCAATTTTCGCATCGTACATTAAATCAGCGGATAATGTTGAAGCAGACGAGGAATCCCGATATGATAATATAGATACGAAATGGGAATTGTGTGATTATGCATTTTAATTGGTAACACGAAACCTTGGTCAACCAACTTGTGACTTGTTTGCGGCTAGGAATAATAAGAAATGTAAAAAATATTTTTCGTGGAAAAAAGATCCAGACGCGGTAGCAATAGATGCATTCACGCAGAACTGGATGGATCTGGGCCTTTTTTGGGCTTTTCCACCCTTCGCAATCATTCTAAGAACATTACGGAAAATTATTTCGGACCGCGCAAGTGGCATAGTTGTCGTGCCACTCTGGCCTAATCAACCGTGGTACCCGGTCTTTCTATCCTTATTGACAACAGAACCTGTCGTACTTCATCCGTCACCGTACTTATTACTTTCTCCTTGCAGGCAAGTTCGTCATCCACTCGCCAGGAGCTTGACACTAATTGCGGAGCATTTATCAGGAATGCGTTCCTGAGGTAAGGGATACCAGAAGGAAGCCTAGATGTATATATGTCTTCTCTGGCCCAGGCTACGCTGAAGCAATATCAGGCACCATTGAGGGAGTGGCGAGCGTTTTGTGAAATAAGGAACGTAGACCCGATTAATGCAGAAGAAGAAACAATTATAAAATTTCTAACAAATAAGTATAAGGAAGGCACTTCATATGGGACTCTCAATTCGGCCAGGGCAGCAATATCGTTAATCGTCCTAACCGATATATCGAAAAGCTCCAAATTAAACAGTTTTTTTAAAGGAGTTTTTCGGTCACGTCCCCCCAAACCTAAATATGACGATACGTGGAATATAGATCCGGTTTTAGAAGTAATCGAGAGTTGGTATCCGCTAGAGGACTTATCACTGGATAGGTTAACCGAGCGTTTGGCAATGTTGTTAGCTCTGGCGACGGCGCAACGCGTACAAACTTTAGAATCGATAAAGTTATTTAATATAACAAAAACAGTTGTAGGTTTCGAAATCCGAATTACGGATTTGATAAAAACTTCGCGTGCAGGGGCCTACCAGCCCTTGTTAAAATTGCCCTACTTATTAGAAAAACCGAAACTGTGTGTAGCACGCTCTCTAGACAGATATACACTGGTCAGAAAAAAAAAGACTCACTCAAAAATTTGGAAATTTTTGTCAATTTTAAAACCTTGATAACTCAGTGAATTTTGATCGAAAAGACTTCTAAAATAGGTCAAATTGAAGGCTGAAATGTCAACTTTAAAACTCTGTACTTGAAATTAAGTTAAAAATTGAAATTTTTTTGGAAAAGTGATTTGATTCAAAGGTTGCAAATTTTGAAAAAAAAATTCGAACTTCACATGCATCCATGGACTTTGGATTGTATAAAATCGTAAGTTTTGTAAACAGCATCTGAAAGATTATTCCTTCACGAACAATTTGAAAAAATAACGAGTATTTACGATGGAAATTGAATGAGATATTCCAGTTTTCATAAAAAAGGTCACTTTTCGCTAAAATCTTTCGCCATTGTATGACAGTTACAGCGAAGTTGAGAGATTCTCAAGAAAAGCTATTTTTGTCTACAAGAAAACCTTTCAAAGCTGCGTCGAAACAAACAATAAGTAGGTGGCTAAGGGCAACGTTAGCAAAATGCGGAATTAATCATAAATACACAGCGCATAGCATTAGACATGCTGCATCGTCAGCAGCGCTAAAGAAAGGATTAAATGTTAAACAAATCAAAAAAGCAGTGGGTTGGTCTGAAACCTCAAAAGTTTTCAACAAGCATTATAATAGAGTAGTTCCTGATGAGAAGTCATTAGCATCTGTGATTTTAGATTAAAGAGCGAAATAAGAATTTCCGTTATCATAATAGTTAATAATCAGATAAATACTGGCTTATTTTATGTTGTAAATCCAAGATCGGAAAAAAATATATATATATATATATATTATATTCATATTAACACTCTGAACATCTACATATTTAATCGTGAGAGCGAAACTCGTAATATAATTGAAAATCAAACGAACTTACCTGTAAGTGATGTTCGATTGTAATTATATGTAGAGTTTCACTCGAAACGATTAGTCCCACCCAAAAAATAACCCTCCCAAAAAATCCTATAGTTAATCCTAATCACTCTAAACCGTATGAGGCGGGAAGTATGGCGACAAATAGGAAGCCCGATATTTTGTCTCCTACTCTAAAAGAAACTTGTGATGCCATCTAGCGTAAGTAGACGATACTACATATTTAATCGTTTCGAGCGAAACTCTACATATAATTACAATCGAACATCACTTACAGGTAAGTTCGTTTGATTTTCAATTATCGTTATTAGGTTTTTTAATATCAAAATCAATTTGTTAAAAATCAGTTTTAAAAATCAGAATCTCTTCTATAAGAAATATTTAGTTGCAGTTCCATATTTAACAAAAAAAAACACTTATATTAACGTAAAATTTTACTTCAAAAGGAAAACCATACAATTAAATTTAAACAAAAACTTATAAATTTATATATATAAAACTTGTTAAGAAAATAAATCCTAAACTTTTTTATTATATTTGAAATTTTGATTTTGAATTGGGATCTGACATACGTCAATACGCTATCTCGCGGATAACTCGGTAACTGTTTTCGGTATACATCTTGCATAAGGCGTGTATGACAGAAATCTAAAAATCGTAATAAAATCGTATTAAAAGTAAAAATAAATATTGGAATGGAACAAAAATTGGTAAATAAAAAGTGCAGATTGTACTGTGGTGTTCCATTTTGCAATAATTCATCTGTAAGTGACCCTGCTGCAAGTTTTCATCGTTTTCCTAAACGAAAGGAAACATTTGTTTACTTAGTAAATTTCTTCGGAAACGATGAGAAAGTAGATAAACATATTGCTTGGAGAAATGTTTTAAAATTAAACAAAGTAAGTGAGAATACAAGAGTGTGTTCACTTCATTTCAAATACGACGATTACATACTTCCAGGTAAGTGTCATTATAGGTTATACCTGTCAGACTGCTCCAAAATGATTTCAACAATATTTGTTTGTTATTAATTTTTTTTTAATATTAGTAAAAATATAATATAAAAAAAAATATATATATATATATATATATACAAATATAAGTAAATTTTTTTTAACAAATAATAGAATATAAGCAAATAAAATTATAAGTATGAGCAAATAATGGCACAGATTATTGAGATTTAAATAATTTATATAAGAAACTATGCATTTATTATTGATGATAATGTTGTTAATTATTTTAGATGAACTTCAGACAAGAAAACTTTTAAAGAAAAATGCTGTACCATCTCGTAACCTACCTTTAACGAATCTTGGTTATATAGAAAAAAAAGAGAACCGTAATAAAGAAAGATTGGGACGAAGATTACATCGAGCAGCAAATGCAGAATTGCAGACGAAAAATCAAACATTGACGATTAATTCCATAGAAAATTATAAATGTCAAGAGATAAAAGAAGAACAGGAGTTGTGCGACCAAACTAACGAAAACACCACTGCAGTTAATGTAATAGATACTCATAATGATGAACACGTTTTGAATTATCCGACTGATAATGTTGTCATTAACAAAGAAAAATTATTGATGAAAGAAATTGCTGTTCAAGTAACAAGTGGGGATTTTGATTTCAATTTTACTCAGTTTATTAATACAGATAGTCAGTTGAGTACTGCAACAGGAATTGAATCTTTTGTACTTTTTAATACGATTGTTGATATTGTGAAATTACTGAAACCTAGAGATTTAGATTCTTCTATAAAATTATCAATCGAAGATAAAATAATTTTAACATTTATGAAATTGAAACACAATATATCTTATGCGTTTTTGGCAATCCATTTTAAGATTTCGGGCAAGCATTGTCAGCGAGTATTTTTTGATACTTTAAAACTTTTAAGTGTTGGTCTGAAATGTGCAGTTGCCTGGCCATCGAAAGAACAAATTGTACAAAATATTCCACACTGTTTCGAAGGTTTTGAAGATGTAAGAGTTGTTTTAGACTGTACAGAAATTTTTATTGAAAGTTCGAAAAAATTGTGTTGCCAGTTGTTAACATATTCGCACTATAAAAGCTCTCAAACCTGTAAATTAATGACTGGAGTTACTCCTGGAGGTAATATTTCATATATAAGCAAAGTATATGGTGGAAGAGCTTCAGATAAAGCTATATTTGAACAAAGTGGCATTATTAATTTACTAGATTTTGGGGATGCAGTTATGGTTGATCGCGGATTTTTAATTGATGAAATTTGCCAACTGCATGGAATTAAATGTATTCGACCACCATTTTTGAAACAAAAAAAACAATTCAGTAAATCTGACTCTCTTTTAACTAGTAAAATAGCTAAAGCAAGGGTACACGTAGAAAGGTCTAATCAACGACTTAAAGTTTTTAAAATTCTTGGTGAAACGATGCCAGTAAATCTTGTGCCATTATTAGAAGACATTTTTACTATCATTTCTGCAGTTGTAAACCTGAGTGCGCCGATTTTAAAAGATGATAAGTTTTTAGATGTTTAATCAGTTATATAAATCTATTATTATACTCTAAAAATATGTATGAATAAAAAGGAAATACGTATTGTACTAACAACATTTAATTTAATCATTTTTATTTATCACGAATAAAATTTTGAAGAATAAAACAATTATTAATAAATTATTTCGTACAAGTCACATTTAAATAAATAACTTATGTTTACATTACTTATTAAGATATACTTGTTAGGTTTGCACATAATCTATTTTTAGATCTTTATTATCATTCTAATTAAAAGTAATAAAAATATTGTATTATTTAAAATAATTGCATTCAATAAATAAAAAAAAATAACAACATTAAGTAATATTTGATGCATTCATATCATTTTCATTAAAAGTAGAATAATTGATGCAAATCTCATGCAGCATAATGTTAAAGTAAAGTTTCTTTAAAGCTTTTAACATATGAGTAATGAAGTCATCATCACGATGAACTATAATTACAATCATGCTTTTATCAAAAGTTGAATAAATAACAAAGTGACAAGTATTAAGATTTAAAATTGCCATTCCTAATTGTACTTGTCCATAATACTTGTGCTTTTTTTTTAAATACGGTTTTCCTTCCTGTAAACTAATACACTTCCCAAATTCGCCTTCCATCGCTTTTTTTACAGTCATTTGTTTGCCTTTAAAAGGGCATTTTATCTCTAATAATGATATAGGAGCATTATTTTCAAAAATGACACCATCAGGTGAATAGCCAAGCCAATGATTTTGTTCTGAAATAACCAGACCTGTTTCATAAACTTCTTTCGAGTATTGCGTTTTAAACACATCCCTAGCATCTTTTTCAGCTTCTTCACCATGATCAGTGTATTCTGATTTAAAATTTTTTGGATTAAAATAATTGCGAAGTTTGTTTTCCCAATTGGGATGTTTGTTTTTAGTATATGTGTAGAATTCATAGCATCTTGATCCAGTTATGCGTTTTTGTCGCTGAGCTTTCCAAACAGCGAGATTAATTTTACTTTCTTCACAAATCATTTGGTAATCTCCTTCTAAACTTTTCAATGTTTGTTCACAACAATATTCCAAATCTTTTATATAGAAATCTTTTATCATTTTCATTGAATGAGAGTTCTGATTATTGAAAATAGCAGTTATAGCATTTTTTTCTTTCTGTGATACGACTTGACTATTATCAGGTTCATAATAAACAGTATTGTGTCGTCCAAACCTAAAATTAAATATTATTATTAACATAATTTTTTCATAATACTTTGCATATTTTGAATATATATTAATAGCATCAATCATTTCTATATAGAAGTCATTTAACAACATTGAATGATATAAAATTGGAAACGTACATTTCTTTGACATAAGCAGACTTAGGTAAATTTTGTATAAGTTTGTTAATTATAATTAAATTTTTTTCTTCTGACACTGAATAACTGTTCGATTCTTTACCGAAGCATTCATGATGTTCTAAAGGAGCTGGCGCATAATTTTCTATAACATGTACATAATTTTGCTTCCACGAACACTTACCATCAGTGCATGATAACGTTTCGATATTATTTCTGCTCAAAAAATGTTCGATTAATAATACATATTAAAAAATATATATATAATTATTTATGTGTTATTTATATAATATACTTTCCATAATAAAAATAATAAAATTGTTATTATATTAAGTACAAAAATTAATACATAATACAAAAATACTAACCTGTAACAGAACAACAATGTAGCCATTACATGTTTACATTTTTCACTTAATCCTGCTTTACAGGTGCATGTCATACTATTTATGGTACCATCTTTTGATATGATACCACAAATTTCATGTGGAGAAGCTCGCAAATTTGATGTTTGCAACACAAAAGATGCAATTTCTGTCGTTTCACTCGCACTATTTACATTTTTTATTCCGCATTTTATTACGTGTCCCGCATTTAACACACGTTCTCCTTCTACAAAATTTCTTTGCGAAGGATTTGAACCAGCCCACAAACAAATAGATTCCATTTTTAAAAACATTTTTGAAAAATAAAAATTGACCACCGATTTGACAGATTCAAACTTGCATACTTAGTGACGCCATATTGGATTAAGTAAGAATAAGTCACGCCCCCATGTCAGATCCCAATTGTTTACTTCGCGAAAATAATATTTCTGATTTTAAATCGAAATACAATTAATATAGTTAAAATTTTTTTACACGTATATTATATAATTAACATAATAAATAACTATTATAAACAAATTGTTTGTAGCAATTTATTTCTTAAAAAAAATTAATAAAAATATATGTTAAAAAAAATCGAAAAATAATTTTAACTTTTTTTGTATAAATAATTTATTGTGGATGATATAATATGTACTTTTTACATAATAAAATCTAAAATTGTAACAATGAATGGTTCCTACCTTTCTTTTTCGTTCGTTCATTTTCAAATTTCGGTCCAAACCAGTTTCAGTATAATTTAAAATGACACATAACCATAACACAATGACTTTTTCAAAAAATGCGAATGCGCATGTGCGGTACATGAAAACGCGCGCTAGCGGTACGTTGCTTTAAGAGAGGACTTCCGGGCCCGTAACGTTGCATTAAGAGAGACTCGAGTGTACAGTGCCCGTCAAAAGTCTGAATACACCTAAAAATATCACGAAAAATTGCAATTTTCAAATTTACATAACTTTGTCAAAAATCATTCAAATCACTTGTACTTTTTTTTAAATTAAAGCTCAAAATGTCCTCTTTGAGACCCTCTTCATGATCTTTATTTATTTTAATTATTTAACCTTAATTTTTTAAAATAAACTAAAGTAGGTTTTTTAACAAAAAAATTATCCATTTTAAACTACTTTTCTTACTAAATGAAGGCAAGTTCCGTTAAATTTACTAATTGTATAATAAAGTTGGAACAATTCTAAATAATTTGGAAAAAAAAACGTCTGGATATGTTGAAAATTAAGGAAGTTATAGCAGTTTTAAATTTTATTGACATATTTACGAATTTTTGACTTTTTTCATCAAATTGAACGTTTACATCAATATATACATTAGATAGTATAATATATATTTTTAACCTTTTTAAACATGTTTTTCATCAAAATGTTGACCCTTTGCTTTGATAACTGCATTACAGATGCGTGGCATTCTTGCAATTAATTTGTGTAATGTCTCTGTAGTTATACGGTTCCAAGCATTTTGTAGCTCCTGCCACATAATTTCTTTATTAGTGATGTTAACTTTTCGGACTTCTCTGTCGAGTGCATCCCACAGCAATTCAATTGGGTTTAGGTCTGGTGACTGTGGAGGCCAAATCATTACTTCCAGAGCGTGAGATTTCTGCTTATTTTCTAAATAATTTTTGCATATTTTGGAGGTATGTTTGGGGTCGTTATCTTGTTGAAAGATAAATCCATTTCCAATAAGTTTTTTACCCGACGGCACGGCATGTCTTGTAAGGATTTTATGATAATATTTAGCATCCATTATTCCTTCAATTTTCACTAAATCACCAACTTTGTTATTTCCAAAACAGCCCCAGACCATCACTGAACCACCCCCATGTTTCACAGTAGAAACAATACAATCAGCATTAAAACGTTCTCCTGGGCGACGTCGAACATATTGTCGTCGATGTGATCCAAATAACTCGTATTTTGATTCGTCAGTAAAGAGCACACTTTTCCATTTGTCTAGTGACCAATTTTTATGTGCTCTTGCCCAAGAAAGTCTTCTGAAAACATTTTGTTTTCTCAACAGTGGTTTTTTAACTGCTACTCTGCCGACCAAATCCGCTGCGTTTAAACGCCTTGATACGGTGCTCACAGATATAGATCGCATGTGTGGTAAATCTGCTGCAATTTGAGGTGCAGTTGCACGGCGATTTTTCAAACTTTGTCTTACAATGTATCTGTTTTCTGCTGAGGTTGTCACTTTAGGTCGTCCTGATCGTGATTTGGTATTATTTTTTCCAGTCTCCGATTTCCGAGTTAAAGTGCGTTGAACACCACCAAGAGATACTTTAAGAATATTAGCTATTTTACGTAAAGAGTAATTTTGTTCTCTTAAAATGCATATTTGAGCTCGCTGCTCAATAGTTAATTCTCTTTTCATTTTTTTTCACTGATAATAGGTAAGACTTAAATGTAATTAAACTTACAACAGCTAGTGAGAAACTAAATAACTGAAAATTATTTTAAAAGTCATTATTTTGGAAAAAAATAATTTAAAACAAAACATTCTTGGAAATAACGTAGGACTGAATGAGAAAAAAACAATTTTAATTCCAGGAAATATTTACGAAAAATAATGATGGTTCTAGTTCTACAAATTTTTATAATATATATAATAAAATGTGAAATAATTTCTTATTTTCAATTTATCTAATGAAAAATAAATAATACAAACGTTCAATTTGATGAAAAAAGTCAAAAATTCGTAAATATGTCAATAAAATTTAAAACTGCTATAACTTCCTTAATTTTCATCATATCCAGACGTTATTTTTCCAAATTATTTAGAATTGTTCTAACTTTATTATACAATTAGTAAATTTAACGGAACTTGCCTTCATTTAGTAAGAAAAGTAGTTTAAAATGGATAATTTTTTTGTTAAAAAACCTACTTTAGTTTATTTTAAAAAATTAAGTTTAAATAATTAAAATAAATAAAGATCATGAAGAGGGTCTCAAAGAGGACATTTTGAGCTTTAATTTAAAAAAAAAGTATAAGTAATTTAAATGTTTTTCGACAAAGTTATGTAAATTTGAAAATTGCAATTTTTCGTGATATTTTTAGGTGTATTCAGGACTTTTGACGGGCACTGTATCTATTATCACAATGCAATCCCGTTAATCATATGTAATATTTCTTAGTAATAACAATCACAATTTAAATAAAAACATTTTTAAATATATCAAAATTTTCGTACTTATTTTAAGATCTTAAATCTTTAGTTTAAATTAAAACATTTATTCATTTTTCTTATTTTTTACATTCATTTCAATTATTAATTCAAGTGCTTATCAAAATTGCACTGAAATCTCATTAATAACATTTTGCATTACATTTCTAATTTAAATAAAAAAAATTGTAAATATTAATTCAATCGTAACTATTTAACATGAAATACTTTTACTTATAAGCATGATTGTCAATACTTTATTAATGAAACACAAACTTCTAAAATCTTGTAACAAATTTTAAATTTAAAAAAAATGTGATATTGACCACGTTAACAAGTCCTTATTTCAATTTTTTCAAGTTTTGTTTAATGTCGCTTATCAATTGATGAACAGCGTTAATTTTGTGAGTTTTATCGGCAAACATAATTTGACTGATATACGTAAGCGTCCCAGCATACGCTTGTGGATACTTTATGTCCCAAGCATAGTAACTTGCAATCAGTCCAGTTATCGCTTTCGTCACAGTGGGTTCAGGGATCTTTACAAGAATGTTGTTACCAGCAACAATGTATTCAACTGCGATTCCTCCTTCAAGAGTATATAATACAATGCGTGGGGATGAGTTTTGTGAAGTCACCAAGGCACTCGTTGATTTTTTAGCCTGAAAATGTAACAAAACGAATTAATTCTTTATTCTTTCATTTCAAATATTTAAAATTCAATACATATATTGAATACATATTGTAGAATTTATAAAATATATATACAATTTATTATTCATTATTCAAAATGACTTGTAAATACTTTTGTAATTTTATGACAAATTTCAATATTCAATAAATCAAAATATTTCATGACTATTAGAATGGAACATACTTTTTCAATTGTTAATAGTTCTTCATTCATGTTTCTAAATCTAGCTTGTACAACACGTTTGTGGATTTTTGTAAATACTGACGCTTTTTTTACTTCGGAGTCTGCATCCTCATCAAAAAGTTTACTGGCATTTTCAAGGGCTTCATCTACCTTAGCATAAAGTTCATCTGCTTTCTCATTCTTTATTAAGCAAAGTTCTTGAACAATCTGAAAAAAACTTTATAAATGACATGAAATACAGAAACAATCTATTTATCAAAAAACAAAAATATTCTAATGTGTTCTTAATTATGAACATTTATTATTATTAATTAAAATTTTGTCATTTAAATCACTTATTAATACAATTGTTAATACAACAAACATTAATCATTATTTGTCTTTAAATTGTTAATTTAACAAAATTTTTTATAAAAACAAAAATGAATTACTTCAAAAGTAAACAAATAAAAATAAAATGATTAAAAAATAGTTAACAAAATTGAAATTTTAATTTATAGGATATAGAAGATTTGTTAATCGTAAACAATTACAGAAAAGTAACGAAATTTGATATTTAATATAAATTTACCAATCCAAATATTTCTAACTGTGGAAACTCTTCCACTAAATCGTTTATACAGTTTGTCTGCATAACAACTGTGCGCCTAAATGAAAACGTAATTTGCAAAATTCTTCGCACATTTCTGGAGTCCTCTGTCTTGTTACACTTCTTCAATTCTATCATAGCACTTTTAATATCGTTCTCATCGGACCTGGACAAACAAAATTAAATTACAATATCCATTAAAATTGTTATTATTAATGAAAATTGTAATTATTAAAATCGTATGAAATTTCTGTTTTTACTTTTGAAAAGAATTTCGCGCCGCCTTTCTTGCAGGTGTGTTGTCAGAATCACTAGTTTGGTGCTTGTTTGCATTCACTTTGCCTCTATGTCGAAAATTTCTAATGTAAGTACTAATTGACATTTTCGCCAACTCCTATAACAACATACACTAGAGGAAAAAAAAAAACGCAACACCTAAAATTTTTCGATTTTTTGTCAATTTTGCACAAGACATATCTCGGTCAGTTTTCATCGAAAAAACTTTTTTTTAGAGCAAAAGAAAGCTTGAAATCTCAACTTTTGAAC
>JABFPM010003904.1:0-13554 GCA_022817325.1 Idris sp. 1 HC-2018 | reverse complement strand
GAGGTTGAAAGGAGGCTGAAAGACTTAAAATAATAATTACAACAAGTAGAGGTTGAAAAGAGGTTGAAGAGGCTGAAAAGAGGTTGAAAGGAGGCTGAAGAGGTTGAAATTTTGTCCCTAAATTTTAATTTCAGCCTCCTTTCAACCTCTCTTTTCGAAGCCAATTTTTTCGACTCGGGAATTTTTGATGACTTGGTAATTTTTATAACGAGTGTACAAATTTTTATTTTATTTTGATAAAATATTCTTTCAACAAAATCTTGTTTAAAATTTACAGTAAATGAAATAACTGATCTTACAAATGATTATAAGCAAACATTTAAATAAAACTTTAAAGTTATAAATTAAAAGCCAAAGCTTCACAGATGACCAATTGCAAATATCTTCAACCCAGTTAGTCGCAATTTTCTGTATTTTTATTTCGTTCGTATGCTAATCATCCATACAATTGTTGTACGATTATAACCATTTAACTTATTTATTATGTGCATTAAACAATCGAGAAATCAGGCTGCAGCAAATTAGTAATAGATGAAAAATTGCAAACCTTTCTAAACCTAAACCGATATTTAAAACTATTTCCAATATAATCAATTGTTTAAAAATAAACTTCCGTACAAAAGAAATTATGTAAGTGAAAAATATCCTGTAAATCAGTCATCAATTCTTACACAAGTTTAATCAATTTTTTAAAAATAATTACTTGAAAAAAGCAATTGGACGCGGGAATTCTATTTCTGTCATCTAGTGGATTGAACTAATCACAAAGATACCTTCTGTAAATCGAGTGCACGGTATTTTATTTATTTTTTTTTAATTACGTAACAACCTGACAAACAGCACAATTATGTTCATTTATTTAAAAATTGTCTTCTTTTTATTGGTTCGTTCCACTTTTATCTCGACCAACCTTCTTCTCGATTTGCAGGCTTACATCAACGAGAACAAAATCATTTTATCTATACGATCTCGTTCACCCAAACAATATTCCCCAGACGATGACGTACATTTACGACCACCCACTTTTTTGTTCCACTGTCATTATTATTTTTTTGTTTATTTAATCGAATTGGATGTTCGGGAACAATTTTATTTAACAAATTGTGTGGCTGATCGATCACGAAAATACGTCAACCCTGGTGTCAGTAGACAAATTGATCTGACTCTTAATTTTGATCAGTGATTCATAGTGCAATGTGGATGAAAAGCGAACGACAAGCAAGACTGGGGTGCTAAGAGATTGATACGCCGTTTTTCACAGCGCGAAAAAAAGAAGAAACGGGACAGTAACCTTTCGTCGACCTAATTCTGTCCGCAGAATCGTCGTCCGTTAAGGGTGAACGCTCATGAAACGTCGTATACTGAAACTTGTTTATAACGCTTCGCACGAGTTTGAGCTTTCTGTGTTTCAATTAAAGCGCATTAATGGCGAGTCAATGTGGAGAACCTGCGCGTTTATCTTCTACAGCTGCGAAGGATTGTTCGACTTTTCAGTTGGACAAAAGAGTTTTTACATTTTGCAAGGTATTACTGCGAAAATAGTCCGCGAAACAACTTTCAGAGTTTAATTTAAAATTTCAGAGAATTTAGATTCGATGAAAAATGTATTTAAAAAAAATCCTTTGTGTCAAAGTAGTACTAAAGCTCTGGGCTATATTAAATGTTTAGGAAATTTTAATCTTTGAACTTTTCTATGAATTTTAGTTTTTTTTTATATTGGATGATTAGTAAACTGTAATTTGTAAACTTTTTTGTGGCACAAAAATGGTCTACTATATGACTTTTGTCATTTTTAACAGAAAATACAGCTGATTAAGTAAAAATATTATTTTTAAGTTAAATTATAGTATATTTAACAAATTCACAGAAAATTTATAAACATACAAATTCATGTATTAATAAATATCTGTATGTATTAGTTGTTGCATTATTGGGTATCTAGTGATGTCATAAAACTTTTCATCTCATATTTTACAGTTTATTTTTGTTCAAAATGAAAACAATATGATGTAACCTCGAATAAAATATATTGTTGACAAAAGTAGTTACAAAATGTAGTATAATTGAATGTTTTCATAAAAGAAAGTTTTACACCGTTTTATGCATTAAAATAACATCAAGACGGGGAGAGGTTTGAGCCTAGAGCTACTTTTTCAAAATGAATTTTTGTATAAACGAAAATAATTGTTTTGACAAAAATCAAAATATGTACCATAAACTTTAAAGAATTGTTTTTATTATGTTTTTATTTTTATTTATTTATTATTTTTTATTATGGAAAATCATTAAATTTAATTAACAAAATAATAATTTTAAAAAACGTGTATATTGGCTCTAGGCACCTGATTTGGGCTTTGCATGGAGCCACGGGGTAGTGTCCCTAGAACAACTTTGATTTTCAATAATTATTTATAAACAAAAATGAATTGATGATTTTTTTTTTAGAAATCGATTAATTTATAATAATTAAAGCATATTTGTTAAGTTTTGAACAATTCTTAAACAGTGCAACAATTTTTTTTCAACCTTCATTTCTGTTAAATTAATTAAATAAACTTTTCTTTTAATAAAAATGTGACGATTTAATAAAAGTTTTCAATATTTCTTAAAATAAAACTGATATTTGAATTTTTATATAAATTATCTATATTATTAAACGATTTTATAGTGAATGGCTCTAGCCACAAGCACATGACTTTTTTTTTATTATTGTTATAACAATTAATATTTAATAATATTTATATCCAACGTACACAATTATAATAGTTAATTAATATACTTTCAGTTTTACTTTAAATCCGCCGAAATATAACGTATTTCAAAAAATATACTAATTTAAATGAAATAAAAAAATGTTCATGTTGACTACCAAAAATAGTTTTTTTTAAATAAATAAATACAAATAACATTAAAATCAATAAAATTTAGACCGAAATGTCGAGAATATATTTATAGGCGAGAAGTAACAATATTTCTGTGAAAGTTGTTTTAGTTTATTTTATAATTAAGATGGCTCTAGGCACAATGCGGCTCTAGGGTCAAGCCTCTCCCCTATAATTCTTATAATCAAATTAAATGTATGTTCTTGACATTTGACAACAATTTTACTATTATTTATACAAATGTTTAATTATACTTCACATCGGGCGTTCGAGGATGTTATGACTTGCAGGGTTAAAATAAAACTAGTTACAAGGGTAAATTCAAAGGGGAAACGTTTACTTGAACAAATTATGCAAAGTTACTAAACTGTAAGTAACTTGAATTAAAACTGTAAAACACGATGTGCTATAAACTTTTTACAGTTGACACAAAAAGTGTCCTAGTGTTAAACTGTTGCCTATTGACAGGTAATATTTTGTTCAGACTGTCGAAAAACATCGTAATTTGAATTTTGTCAAGGTTTACCATTAGATTTTATCTAAGTTATATAAATTAAAATAATTAATCTCTTTATAAAAATAAAAATATTTGACTGAAAGTTGATAGTCATCAGTAGATATTTAAAAGTTAACCTTTTGAAACATCCAAAAATCTGATCAAATGTGTGCTGATGTAGTAATTTTTCATTTAAAACAAGCAATTCAAATGTTATTGATACAATAAATATTTTGCACTTTTGGCCATTTCATTAACTTAGAAATGGATATTTTCTAATTTAAATAAATTTAATGTTTTAATTATTATTTTGAATAACGTAAGGCAATAGAACCACCTTAAGAATGTGAGTAAATTCGTTCTTTTTTTTTTTAATTACAAAAGTAATTAATTTTTTAGTCAAACGAGGATTAGTTGATAGTGTGATTGACGCCTGAATTTAATGATAAAAAACGCGAGTTTATATTATTTACAAAGAAAACACTGATTTATGATGCTACAGACTAAGTTTTTCGAAACAGTGAATTGTGGCAGTGACGGAAAATAAAAACTGAAAAATGACTGGAGAATTATTTTTTTATTTGAATTAATTGTTTGGACGAAAGGCAAAATTGTGATAAAATTGGTTTATTTACCGAAAAATAACGTTTTCTTTTTCAGCAACAAAAATAAAAAAATGTAACCGAGATTTTCCTTACAAAATATTTATAATAATAGGAAGGTCGATTTTGCATTCAACAAGAAATTTCTTATCTAAACATTCGCAAAAAGCAAAAGAGAAATCGATTTTTGAGCATACTCCATGTTACTCAACTTTCTAAAGAATAATTGAGTTACCGAAAAAAGAAATGTCGATTCAAACAAATATATATCTAATAATGAAACCCACTTGATGATGTTAAGTTCTGAAGACATTTTTACTTCTTATTTGGTTCTATAAAATCTGATTATATTACCAAGAACATATAAATCTAAATGAATACAATAGATGTTCTTGCCAAATTTTGAAGTTTCAGAAAATTGGTCTCCTATAGCTTTAGAATTGCATTTCCAAATTTATATGTCTACTGAATTTCAACTTAGAAATATGCTTGAAAATATTGATCGCAATATATTTGAACAAGTTTGCAAGACGCGGCGCTTTTGACCCAAAACATTTATACTGTATACATTTTCATTTTTAATTACGATTCAATTCATTTAATTCACTGATTTTTGGGGGCCAAAATGTAATCAAATGTTTGCCTTTCAACCAATTTTCAGTTCAACTATTTTAATTAAAAATAAGTTTCATTTTCAAACTTCAGTTGCTGATTATTAAATAACTCAACTCAATTCATTTTTGCGAAATACAATTTTCCAAACAGTAAATTGTTTATTTAAAAAAAAATGAAAAAGTAAAACAACCCGCAGCAGATTCAGGCTAAAAATTATTATAAAACATGTGTTTCACAATTTTTTCACGTCTCAATTATTCATCTTTCATGATCAATAGAGCATTAAATACTAAAAAAACCCGGCCTATCAGTAAAGCGTGATTTTTTTTTCTCCCCCGCCGATAACTCGTGCGCGCAACCTCTTTAAGCTAAGAGGAATTGAACTTTGAACAAAGTTACGTCGACCTGACCTACGAGTGCAAATTCCGCGACATAAACAAACAAATTTCTGCTCAAATATTGGCACCAAAGACAGTGCCGGTTAATTAACTAACTTTACCCTACCTTCCCTTACGTAATTCGTTGTTTGATCAGTAGTTTCTTGTCGTTATCATTGTCTCGTCTATATTAAACTGCTAATTGCTAAACTTTTCTGGTCAAATACAAAAAAAAAAGTACATTAACAAGTCTTGAAAAAAAGAGAGACTATTCATCTTTCCACATAAGAAAACTTACTTCAACTTATGTATTTTGTCCTCCTAAAACCAAGTTATTTCTTTGCATTACAACTTTTATGAAACTTTTTATTTTCTTAGTTATGAACAAAATTGTATCATTCTTTGATTAATTAATATCGTCTGACCAAACATTTATCAAAACTACTTGAAAAGTTTCAGTCAAAGTGGGATATTCGAAATTTGTTGAGGTGTTTAAAAAATTTGTAAGGTACTTCGATTATTTTTAAGGTGCTTCGAAATGTTTGAGGTACTCCGAAAGTTCGAATGGAAGGGATATAAATTTTGTCTGTACCTTTGCAGGATAGAGAGAAGGAACACCGAAATTGAAGATCCGCGCCAGTTCGATTCCGACAACCACTCTGTTTCGCACCTCACGTTAAACTGCTTTGGAACGTGATGCTCCACGTTGCGCTTGCGTTCTGCGGTAAAGCTTTCATTGGGGGATGAGACAAGATGAACAGAGAAAATATGGTAGATAAAGACAAACAACGAGGATGGACGAGCATTACATCGTAAGTCCGATGGAAAGAGGGTGGATGCCAATTCTTGAGTGGGAGGTGTGAGAAAGCCGAAAATCTTTTACTCCCTTTTTCCCCCTCGTTGTACACACAAGTCTTTAGCACAGAAGTCGTGACTGCTTGTTTAAAAAAAGCAACAACTGAAATTCTTAAGAAAAAGCAGATTTTGTTTTTTAGTTTGAAAGTTTTTTTTAATTTCAAATGCTCTAATTAAAATTGAACTTCGCTCCTTTTCTATAACGAAAAAGAAATGCATTTAATTTAAGAAGTGCATCTTTCAATACAAACCTGGATGAATTTAAAATTTAAATTCATTATTTGTAATTTATTTAAATATAGTTGTATAGCTAGACCTGCTATTAAGAATGTTATTAAAAATATTTGAAATCGTTCTACTTGAAATATGAATTGAATAACATGTAGTTTTTCAAAAAGAGCAGTTTTTTTTAGTCAAATTACAACGTAATAGAGCTTTCTTGTTACGGTTCAATAGGTGAATTTGAAACCTGCGGAAACAAGGTCAAAATAATTTTCCACTTATTAAGAGTTTGATGAATGCTATACTATAGTATATATAACTATAAACGAACAATATTCTAATACATCGATTATCAATGTAATAGCAACAATAAAACGTCTAGTTTATTTGTCCATAAATTATTTATTTTTTCAGTTGTTAAATGAGAAAGTGTAATTCATTATTACACTGAAAAGCGTGGTAAAAAAGTTTATTTTATTTTCAATAAAATTTTGCTGAGTTCAATATCTTCAGTATTTCTGTTATAATTATCGTATTTAAAAGTTTAAATAGAAGGTCTAAATTTTGAAATTAAAATTGATTTACCAACAAATTTAAAAAAAATTAATTTTAGATTTAACATAAATTTAAATTTTGAATTAAATTTTTGTCCGCTTACTGATAAGAATACTGAACTAAAATATCAAAAATCCATATAATTTATTTCACAAGACTGAAGATTCTATAGGGACACTATCTATCAAAGACAGGACCTTTTAATAATTAATTGCCAATGCGATAAGCAAATATATTGAGGTTGCTTAATAACGTATTATTCACAGTCAATCTATTTTATCCAATCTCGAATTAAGAGAAGTAATAATAGCAAATATTTAAACAGAAATAATAATATTAACTGTGCACATAATCTAATTTCTAAGAATAAAACGAGATTTAAAGAAGCCTGTTAAATACTGACTTAATTTAGTATAACTTTAGAAAATAATGACAATCAACTTTGAATTTTGTATTTCATTCAAATAAATTATCAAAAATAACTGTGTCTAATACTGTTTGAGAACGCAACATACGAGTATGGTTCTTGAAACAAATTCAACGTTTGTTTTATCTTAAGCTCAAAATTATGTTAATAACATTTAAATATAATGCTTATTGTACACTTTCAAATTTATTCAATATCCATTTCTCGTACTTGAGATGATGACATATTTGCATGAACTTATTAAATTAATTTCTATAATAAAAATAAAAGATACTTGCAAATTTTATTTAACACATTTTTCATTAAAATTACAAAATTGATTCATGATATAAATATTTTTTTGATGTTTAAATTGAACAAAATATAGAAGATAAACTTTCAAGGATAAGAGATTTGATTTCATGAAAATTAAACAATTCAGCCTAAACTTCCAAGAAGATGAAAACTTGGCAAAGTGGTACTTATATTACGTATTATTTCATCAAAGCAAAAAAGATAAGACATCAGCACCATACGCTGAGATTTATTATCATTTCAGTTTTTGGGTATTTTTAAAACTCACCACTAGAAACCTATTTCTCCCAGTTAATAAAGAATATATTCTACTAACTATTTTATTGAGATGATCATTTATATTTGTTTTATTTTGTCTTTTTGCTCTATAAAATGCATTATTTAAATATTTTGAGATTGACTGTAAAACATAAAATATAAGATAATAGACATGATTTGAAATATATTTATTTTATCAAACTATAAAATATACATTTATAAAGAATCGTAAAATATGTCCATGAATAAATTATGAACATTTTGAATCTTTAAATTTCTCAATAAAAAGGAAAAAATGTTTTTAAAAGCATTATAAAAATGTACTAAAAAATGTGAAACTTTTTTTCTCTTTTAGTTGGTATGATAAAAGTTTATCCAATTTTACAAAACACTTTTTTTAATTAATTGTCATTGATTTCAAATCAATATGAAGCAACTAATATTTTGTTTAGTAGTTTTTATGAATATCTATGGAAATCAAGCCCGTTAAAGTACTTTTTATGTGCTTGTATTTATTTAATCAATAACTTACTGATAAAAATAGTTTTGCGATGATGCTGGACATAGTGATTTTGCTACAAAATTAATAAGCAACGTTTACGAGCAAGAAAATTGAAGACTATTAAATTAACTTATTTTTTGTTTTATTTTAACTGTAAATGTAAAAGATGGAAATATAAGATTGAAATATTACCTGACAATAACAATGTTGCACACTGATCTTGGCCAATAAAAGTAAAGTATCACATTTTTACGAAAAAAATCTTTTCAAATATTGCTATTTTAAATAAAACGAAAAATTATGAAAAAGAAAACTTAGGGGATTTTTTTGCAATTTGAAAAAATATTAAAATTTTAGAATCACTTATAGAAAAATATAATTTTACAGTTAAATTTTTTAACATTTTTTGTTTCATACTTCAAATAGATTTGAGTTAATGTAGACAGTAGAATTGTTGTGAATATAACAAATGTTGCATTTTTCTTTCTTTTTTTTAATAAATCGTTAAATCATTGTAAAAAAAAAACACTTGGTTATTTGATTGTAAAATAATAAAATTTCGAAATACGAATGAGGATTATTTATTCGAGAGATGTGTTTGTGTGTGTTCTATTGGTAAAAAGCAGAACAAAAAGTTTCGAGAACGCATATATTGCACGCAGATTATCCTGAATAAAGCCTGAAAAGTTCGGGTGAATAAAAATCAGAACATATTAGACTCAATTTTTTCACAATATGCGAACTCATTTAACAGAGTGATACTCTGACGCTTTGCCAAAGCGTCAACGTATTGTATTGTTTGATATATATTTTCCGGTAAATGCAAATAAAGAAACTTTTGTGCGAAACATTCCAAAAAAATATATATAATTAAAGTTGCTGACTGCAATTGAGTGCAATTAAAATTATCACTGATAATTTTTACTTTTATGCAAACTGCGTTGATGTCAAATTTTGTTATACATCAAAAGAAAAATAATTTATTTATCAGACGGGCAGTATTTTTCGCAGTTTAAAAAACAGAAGTTTTAATTATAAAATAATTATTTTATATGAATCGCTTGTGTGTATCAATGAAATGATGTTTATCTGTTAGAATATTTTGTAGATAAAAAATACATATGCATTCGTGTAAGACATATAAAACAGGTGGGGTTTTTAAAATCCGTTTCCAAGAGCTGAATTGATCTGACGTGAAGTGACCCAGATTTATTTTTGACGGTGAACAAGACAAAGAGATGTCAGAAAAAATTACACTATATGGATGACTGTATATTATGCAGGCAGGAAAAAAAAGTAGTCGCGCGAAACCGTGCTGCAGTTTGAGACTGCAAAAAACAGCACAAAATCAAGTTTGTGAATGTCATAGGGATAACGAGTTAACGCAAAACTGATGAAATTTTAAACTCATTAATCAAAGGTTAAGGTTAATCTCAGAAAAACAAAAAGTAATAATAAGCGTTAATGACTCTGGAATATTGTATACGAACTTGACATCCTTTTGTATAGTTCAGCTTGTTAGAATTTTTAATTGAATTTTATTTTATTTCTTACTGCATGAAATGGAAAAAAGCCTCGGGATTTTAGTTCAAAAACATAAAAATGTTGAAAGTAGATTATTCGTTTTATTCTACGTAAAATGAGAGTGGATTTCTTACGCAAAGTTGAAATAAACAATTTGAATTTTATATTTTGTAAGTTCATCAAAAATCCAAACAAAACCAGCTTACTCTGTTTGCTGCAAAGAAAAGTATTCTTTCCTTATTTTAAATTTAGAACAATTATTTTAATTATTTTAATTTAACCCGTTAACGTGATACATTATTAAAAGATTAAGTAAAATGTATCAAATATTCAATCTGTTTCCACAACACTGTAAACTTAATGACATAAACTTATGTAACTAATGAATAATTTGAATAAAGATGAAAATGCATAATTAATTTATTTTCTCGATGTTAAATAGCGTTCTATTATTCGAAGGGGTAACAAGTGAACAACTGTGGAAAATAATTAATGAATGTGGTATTAACTAATCGATCGCATTAATTATTCTCAGTAAGATCCAAAGTAACAGGAATAATAATAAGTGCTCTGCAAAATTAAAGTCAGTGCTGGCAATACGACAGTCACTTTTATTTTACAGAAACTTAGACTGCAAAGCTCAGAAGACAGTTCCTCCCTTGAATTCATAATATGATACATTAATGTATACACTCGACCTTATATACGAGAAAAAGCCCTTCGGGTCACAAATAATATTTTGCTCTTAAATAGCGTGTTACTTTTTATTTACCCCCGTAAAAACGTTAATCAAGATTTTGTTCCGTAACAAATGTCAGATTTTTATCACTTTGCGGAAGCAAAGAACACATACACACTGGAGATTTGTTTTATACCATTCTGCAAATATGATTTTGTTAGCAAACCATTTATATTTCGGTCACTGAATATTTCTTTCTTTCTTTTTGCAACCTATTATTTTATATTAAAATAACAATCTTAAATTTATTACAAAAATAACGAAACAAAAGAATAAATTATTTTCTTGAATTGCGGTTTATAATTTTTTTTTTAATTCAATTCTTAAATTATTTATTATTCATATTCGTGTTAATTTATCTTTGTAAATCTTGTATCATGAACTTATTATGAGCAGATTTAAAAGAGTTATTTTTATGAAGCAATTTTAATATTAAAGTTAAAAAAGAGTGTATAAAAAATTGTTTATGCAAAAATAATGAATTAATAAACTTGTGCGAGCCAACAATGTGTAATCAAAATTTGCATGATAAGATTAAAAACTATATAATTATTTAATTATTAATAATTATTTCCCGATTAATAATAATTTGTTGCACTATGAAATGATTATTTAAATTTTTCTATTTAACTTTTTTATTGTAACTCAAAATATTTGTGCTCTTCAATAAAGTTATTCTTTAATGTTAAAAAAATAGTACATGCACGCGACTTTTGTGTTAAAAAAAAAACCAAATATGACTTTGTCCCGTGAGATTATTCACTGCAGCGTCGTCACTGCACTTTGCAGAATTGTAGCATGAGCTTCTTTTTGTTGCACTCTTTTCCTTTAGCCCTTTAAAGTTCTCGCGATTGTGTCGACCGTTTTATGAAAACTGTCACCACATTTTCCATTTACTGTTTCATTTTCGCTTATTTATTGACAATAATTATTACCGGGTTTCATAAGTTTACAAAACTACGCATCTTTGTAAATTTACAAAATTACATTCTCTAAACATTTATCTTTCTGAAAATTTTAATTCGATTTCCTTATTTGATCGGAATAAGACAAAAATTAAATTCCTTAACAAATTCTGTTTCTGAACTTTAGTTCAAAATGTGCAATAAACAAGTTTAAATAAAATATACTTATATTGATTTTCACAAAACTTTTACAATAAATTCAAAAGCTGCATTTATATAAATAAAGAACAAAAATACAAAAAATAGTTTTCAACTTAAGTATTAGACTAACCAAACTGTTTTTTATTTGTTTTGACATATCGTAATCTCAAATATGCAATTTTCTTTTGTTGAATATTTCATATTATTTGATGGCTTACAACAATGAGATGCAACAATTGTCGATTTTTAGTATAATGCCTTCGAAATGTGTTGTAATATTTTTAAATAAATCATGTCAAAGGAAAACAAAAGAAATATATAAATGTGATACCATTTAAAATCATCAGTGCAATCTCAAAATACTATGTTTAAATAATAATCTTAAATTATGAATTAATCATTTCAAAATGGCCACTAAATGATTTACGTTATTATGTCATTATGTATATATTACGTGTATGAAAATGTTCCATGTTAATTAGACGTCAAGAGTAGAATGACGGTAATAGTGCACATGTAGACTAAGCATTGAATTCACTTAGTATTGTTACTTTTGTAAGCTTGTTCTGTCCAGGTTGATTTGTTTCTTTCGTTACCCTCAGAAATGCAAACTAATCTATCTATTAAAAGCCCACAAATCAAAATTACAATAAAACTTATTCTATATATTTACAGCATTGCATCATGTATGACATAATATGTATTTAGCTACTTAAACTTGGAAAGTATAAACTAATTTTATTTCATTTTTAATTCGAAGAAATTTTCATGTACTTGGCAAATACATTCTCTGGTTGTGACAATGATATTCTAAATCTATTAATAAATTTAGGGTTACGTATTAGCTGTATCAAATATTGGATCGTTCTAGTGTGTTATATTACAGTTTGGAGTATTGTCTAAAGTTGAATATAGGACGTACGTGAAGATGTATAAACTATTACAATGTCAATTACAATAAACGAAGTTAGTGTAATACTGGTGTCAGGTTTTCTAATCCAGATTCGATTTTGATTATAATGAATTTATTAATCTTATAACTGTATTATAAAATAATAATAATTTTCAACAAAGATATTTGTTTGATTTAATAAATCTCATTAAAATAATGGTCAGGTTTTATAACAAAGAATCCCAAACAAACGTACTCCCAAATATAACCGTTTATACAAAAAAGGGAAAAAAATTGCGAACTAGTAATCAAAAATAATGTAACAGCAATTTTTCTTTTTTTTTAACAAATCAAATTAAATTTTTGAAAAAAAATTGAAAATGTGCATATATTTTTATTATATAATTTCGATCGATCATATTCAAAATACAAAAGTTTAAAAAATGAAAGATTAAAAAGAAGGGCTTAAATAAAATTCCAGTTTTCAACTTTGTGTTATTCCAAAAATTATAAAACTGAAAATTTTTGGTGAACAAATGAAATCAAGATTAATTTCTCACTGAAATAATGAAATGACTTGAAATAAAATTGTAAATTTACAATTTTTATTAACATTTAAATGTAGTCAATTGAATTCAAATTACAAAACCCTAGTAAAAATTTATAAGGGCTCGCCTGAATATAAGTAGGAGCCCATAAAGGCTAGCCCTGAATTCCAGAGTAATTAATGATATTCTATGTAGGCTTTGTAAAGATCCAAAAAAGGTAATTCAACTAAGGCACATCCTGATAGTGCCTTTAAAGGAGTCAATAAAGGCATTACAAGAGGCCTGCAAAATTGTTGCTAAATGAAATTTAATTAAATTATTTAAATAAATGAAAATGTTGTTATTATATTTATTATTTTTTTACATATTATCATTTAAAATTTCATTTCATTACAGTTAATAAAACAATAAAGTGTATGTATAAGTTGTAAAACAATTTTAACTGAGTAGATATTCATTTTAACATGGTGTCTCTAAAAAGCTTCGTGATCCTGTGGGTTAAATAAAATCGTAGATATATACGAAACCTCAGTATTATGAGTTCAATTCCCCGGCTATCGGAATTTTTTTACTTCGAATAATGCTAAAGTGTTTTTTAAAGAGAAAACACTTTCAAATTAACGTAATAAATGATACAATTAAAATATTATTTTCTTTTTT
>JABFPM010003903.1:0-13555 GCA_022817325.1 Idris sp. 1 HC-2018 | reverse complement strand
ACTTTATAAATTAATTAGAACAAAAGTATGAACATAAATAATAATAACAGCTGAAATTTATTGATGCGCCGAATTGACGTCTTCCGTACTTTTAAGTATACGCGAAATTCAGTACTTTTAGTGTTAAATAGGTTATTAGTTTTTGACTTATAAACAGACAAATAAACATATTTTAAGAATTATATATTACTACAGATAAAGGTTTATAATTAAACCTCTATAATAGTTAGTTTGTTTTTAGTTTTATAATAATATCATATTTATTTAATTTTGAAAATAATTAAAGCAAGGTTATGCTTATAAGGTTTCTGATCAAAAGAAATTGATTTATTATGTATCACTATTAAATTATTGTAATTTTTTAAGTCTTAAAAATTCAAAAAAACAAATTAAAATAACTGACAATAAATAAATAAATAAATTATTTATTTGTATTAGAAATAGTACATTACTGAACAAGTGGTAAAACTAGGCACTTTTCCCACAAGTAAGAAGACAGCACGAGCGAAGCAAGTCTATTAATTACCAAAAATAATTATCAAAATTAGATTTAATAATGAAAAATTCGATTCTTGCTAACGGCGGGCTGGCAAACAAACGAAGATTCAGGGGGCCAAACTCCCGGCGGGGGTGGGGAATTTGGGAGGCGAACGATTAAAAAAATATAGTTTAAAAAAAAAAATAAAACAAAATCCCAATCAAACCAGTTTTTCGATAAAAATTATTTTAAAAATAATTTATTACAAAAAAATATGTTGTACATTGCATTCAAAAAAAGTATAATTAAATATGTTTGACATTCGGGATAATATTACTTTTGAACTTTTTGTTTAAATATAATTATAAGAATAAAAAATCAAACATTATTTGTCCACTACAAAATTCTACTTTATTTAAACAAGATTTGACAAACAAATTTAGAGAAAACCTTTGTTATGGTTTTTGTTCAATATTTTCAGTTATACTTAATTATGAAGTTGTAAATGCTGTTCAATTGCAAAAAAAAGAATTAAATTGAAACTTTAGATTATAAAAAAGCATTTAATTTTGAAAAAATGTTGGCATAGTTGCTCAAGTCAGCACAGTAGAGAGAGAGAAAATTTTCTCACTCGTTTAGCCACGCCCTCTGTGTTTTATCGACCGTCCCCACCATTTTTACCGCGGGAAAAGTGTTCACTTTTCACACTCGAAATAATGGGAAAGCTTTTACCGCACGAGTAAGGAAATAAGGATTTTGAGGTAAATGTGATGAGATGCGTGCACATTTCTGAACTCCTATGACAACTATGACACGAAGACTGATGACTTAAGACAACTTCAGAAAGAAAAGATTGGATTTTTGCCAACATCCTAAACATTAACTCTTTAATTACGCTGAATTGTATACATTTTTGAGAACTGTTACAATATTTTTATTTAGAGCAAATAATAGTTAAGATTGAATTTGGACATCTCAAGTAATTTTTGATAGTGTCACTTAAGACTGGTGAATGTCTAAACTTGGTTACCAATTTAATGGTTAATAAATGCCCCGATCAATCTTCAATTAAACCTTTTCATTTATTACACTAGGTACTTATAAGGAAGCTTAAACGATTGGAAATTAACGGAGACGTAGGATACATGTTAATTCTGTTTAACAAGCTTAATTTAGCTTTCATACAAAGGTTCTTGTTCTATTCAAGTAATTAATTCATTAACATTTTATTTGTCACTTAAAAACACTTGACAAAATAATTGTTCTATAAAAATATAGGAAAAAAATTCTTTAGTCTTTTCAACAGTTTATTTGAAAAAATACAATTTATTTGATCATTCAGTTAAAAAGTGAAATATTCTTTTGTTCCGTCCGTCACGCTGAAAGTCGCCGTTTTGGACAAGATTAAAAAACAGATCGTTTCGCATAAACTGAAAGGATGTTGTAACACATATATGCATAATCAGAATAAGATGAAACATGCGAAAGACTGTCTTGTTATGATTTGCTGAAGCGTGATTAACTGCGTAATTTGAATGACTCTATTCATAGCTCGGGTTTGTTATGCAGATCGAATTTGTACACGGCTGTACGAGCTTGACATTCGGATTCTGATTTTCACTTAGAGGCTAGTTCTCAGCTCCCACTCTACTCAAATTTATTTTAATTTCAAAATTTAAAACTCGTATAAAATCATACTTTATTTCATAAAATAATGTTCCAATAAAATTTAATATATTAACTAACTAACAAAAAGACGTAAAATAATATGAAAATAAACTGCACAAAAGTGAATAACGCTAAATGTTTTTAAGTTCTTTAATTCATCTTAAAGACTTTGTCTGAAAGTTTGCATTGAACTAATTGGACAGTTGAGTGTAATAAATTATGTTAATATCATTTCTTTCATCGTGTCAACATCCAATTATTATTATATAAAATTTCAAACACTCTTTGAAGGTTATAATGTTTTAATGAAGTTATTTGTGATACACAAACCGTATTGAGTTAAGTAATAATTAGTACATCAATTGATATTTCTGTATTGATTGAAATTCAAAATACAATATTCGTAATACACTTAAAATACACTGAATTTGGAATAATAACTACTAATTAAGGGTATCTGTAAAAATAATTTGCTTGTGATAAAAGCAAATTCAATTTTCAATTGAAGGTACAAAAAAATTAAAAAAAATTAATTTAAAACACGAATCAGTTTTTAAAACAAGACAATTTAATTTAATGGAAAAATTGTCCATATAAAATCATATGTTAAAATCTTTATTGTAGCTAACAATTTTCCGTGCTGTTTTTTTGTATAATATTTCGTAAGAATTCATGTATGATTATCATATATCTAGGTGATTTATGTTATTTTGCGACCACATCCATTTTCAAGATTGTAAATTTTTCAAATTTTATCAATCGTCTTAAAACTATTGGTTGGTCAAACAGAGCTGGTCTGAGTTGCTGGTTTTACTCAACAGCAATTCCAAATCGCCGTTTTCCAACTTTCTTGGAGTTTCTAAAGCGTAATCACTCACTCAAGTCAAAATCACTGTCTGTAAACAGACAAAACCAGTACCAACACGTATTGTAGAAAACTCTATTTTTACGAAAAATAGATCAAACCGATTTATTTGTGACAGCAAAGCTTTTTCTTTTTAAGATTCACACTGAATGTAATGTCTGGATTATAGCTATTAATCGCTCATCGTGTTCACTATCATTTTATAATGTTAGATATTCCAGTAAATCACAAAAAAATGATGTTTCAAAAAGTTGAACTTCAGAACAAGATACAGAAAGACGTGAAAAGATTCGGGTTAGAATATTACATAATTTGAGGATAAAAATTTTTCAAAGCTAATTTTTTCATGTGAATCTCAGGGATATTGATCAGTTTAATTTGATTTATAATTTTGAAATAAAATTTACATGAATATTTTTTGTATTTAACAAAAATAATCACTAATAACATTAAAATATTCATAAATAACTTTTTCGTTTTTGTGAGATATATATTATATCTGATTTCACTCACTTTTGAATGTTTACTGGTGTTTTGCTTATTGTAAACAAATTGCCATAACGCTGTCTCTAACTTTTTACTAGCTGCTCTTGAATTAACTACAGCTTGTTCATCTCTTTTCTAAAAGTTCTTACAATATTATTGATATTTTTATTTAAACAATTTTGTAACATTTTCACACAACTGGCGTTGTTATATAATACAATTATTAATAATTTAAATGTATTTCATAATAAATTATGTCAGTGAGAAATATTTCGAAACTTAATCAATTAAAAAGTAACTACAATTAAAACTTAGTACATTGATTCCTAGAGTTCCAAAGGTACCATCAATCGTAATTAAAATCTCTGTAAAAAGGTTCCGACTGATAGAACTCACACGTCGTAGAACTAGATAGATTTTTTCACGTAATCGAATTACTCAGCACAAGTTTGTTAAATTGACCGAGGCAAAGAGCATCCAGTCGACTTACAATTATGTAAAAGTGAATCTGAATAAGTTATTGAAGTAAGATGGCATAATAATCGAACGAGAAAGCACTTTCGCTACATCTTTGCATTACTAATTGTTGCATTATGAACATCGCTATCAAGACAGTTGATGTCGGGAAACGAACATAAAACGTTTATTGTCACTTAATAATTGATCGTGATGCTGTACATAAATCGCGTTCATTTAAATTTGATAAAGTCTTAAATTAAGTATACAACGATCTTTTCCTAAGAACAAGACTTTTCGTTTATATTTTTGGTGAAAGAATGTGTATCCTCGTAATTCACAAGAAAACTTAAATTGTGATTTTTTTTTGTACCGTTAAAATTAAGTTTTGCGATTTCAGCCATTAGCCCGTTTAAACCTCTTTCGAATTTTGGCGCGAGACCAAAAAAAAAAAATTTAAATCTTGGTAAAGTCCGGGGCAATATTTAACGATCAAAACTATGTGCCAAAAGTGCACAAACTTTCTTTCGTGTCTTCGTTTCAAGAATTACAAAAACTTTGAAAAGCAGTAAGCGTATTTTTCGAAACCATCGAGATTCATTTATTTATCTACTTGACTTCTAAAACATTTTCGTGGAAACAAAGTCGAAAGTCTGAAGACTTAATTTTATTCGCAAATTCGAATCCGGACAAATATTATGTATGAGAAAGAGGGTAGGAGTTGAATTAAAAAGACATCAAAAAGCGATTTAGAGGCTGATTCGTTGAGAGTTTGAAATTTTTGAAATATTTTAAGACACGTGACGATCAATATTTTTTCACTCGAATAATGTCTATAAAATGAAGTCTATTTTTATTCTGTCTCAGTTTTATGTATTCTAATTTTATTGTTCTTTTTTTCGTTGCAAGGAGGTCATACAAAAGGATAAAAAATATTCAAACCAAAGTTTACAGGTAAAGTTGCACACTCAGGAATCTGTGGAATCACTTTACTTACCTTCATGGAGTTTTTCCAAAGTACCAGCTGCCGATTCTCCAACCACGAGTAAGAGCAACCATAATAGGCTGAAAGCCTTCCTCGATGATTTTCGCTGTCTTGTCAGATCCATTGCACGCACACTAACAAATTGCAACAAAAATTATTTCAGTGTTGTTTTTTTTCAGATCAATTGCCAAAATATTTATTTCAAATATTTCCATGATAATAAAATCTTTAAATTTTTTTGACATGTTCTTTATTTTTTAAGTAAACATTTCTTGCATGTACCTTTTGTTTTAGTTTACGAAAACCGGAGATTGCGTCTTTAAATCACTATTTCCCAATACATAATTCATGTAAGTTTACAAATTTAAGATTTATCTTAGAGATATAAAGAGCTTATACAAGTTGTTACATAATCATACGCCGACAACCAACATATTACGAATTTCACGCAAACATTGCACGAATTGTTTGCACGCATTTCCATAAAATTTGCACACTCCCGTAACGACATTTGTCAACATATATTCATTCAACATTTTCAAAAAGGGTCTACAATTTCATCTCGATTAATTCATCTAAATATTCATGCTTTACTTTTCTTTTTCCAATCTTAAATATGTCTACACTTACACGACTCAGTATGCATAGACAATTTTTATTGCTGACTTAGCCATAAATATTAAATAATGTTTTTTCATGCGCAATAATCTATTTCCAGTTATTTAAAAATGATTTCATTTAATACCATTAATTTTAATCGAATTTTCACTTTTATGTTGCGTTTATGAAATTTAAAATTATTTAACAGATCAATAAATGCAATTTATTATTCATTGATGATATCTCGATTGAATTATAAAATAAATAAAATTTCCTAAAAAAAATTATTTATAAACGTAATATAAATTTCTATTTGAATGAATAAATTAAAAATTCTGATAGAAGAGCTTCTATGTTCACGAATATTATTGAATTAATAATCTGGTTTTGTCAATCCAGATTGAACAGCAAAATAAGTAAACTCGGTTATTTTTTCATGTATAATTTCTTTTCTCGTTATTAATATTATTTAATGCCAATTTTCAAGTGAAATGCAAGTGAATTTGAAAACACGTTGTTAGAAATACAACGCAAAATTACGAAATAAACTTCAATATTCAAATTGCACATATTCAGAAATGACGAACCGCGCCGACAACAAAAAGTTGGCACAAAGTAATCTCGAATCGCGCTTAACTTTTCTAGTTTGCAGTCGAGTTGAAAAGATGACATATTTATACTTGTTCGCTCGTCTCGCGTTCCATTTTAGTCGGGCACTTCTTCAAGCGATGCTTGAATCATTTTTAGCATCTCAGCGAGAAATGCGTACAACCAATTTGACGGGAGCCTCACAATGCGCATAATTTCAGCATGTATGCTTTATGTTCCCCAAAATTCGAAGGTGCGTCGTCGTAAGCAATTCAACATTTAATGGAATTTGTGAGAACTTCGCGTGTGGTTGATTATGAATTATACATCTGCAGCTGACTTAACATGGTCTATTTAAACATCCGCATTCATCAAAGACAAAACCAATCATCGCTAAACGCCGAACCTATCATTAATATTGGCTTATCCTTTAGATCACTTTTTATAAAATAAAAAAAATAAATACAACAAATGAAACCCCTTAAAAACCTTCAAACATTTGTATTGTATAGATTCACAAAAAATAAGTAGAATTTATGTCAGAAACATCAAAGAAAATTAAATGTCATCATTCTTAAAATAGTTCGAAAATAGTGTAATTACAAAAGAAGTAAAAAAATGCTGAGACATTTAATTTACAACGATAATTTACGAAACGTTTTATTTTTCTATTTTAAACTCCACACAAGTAATACAAATACTTGGAAAGTCTTTCTTGAAATATGTAAATCATGTAATTTACTAGCATTATTAGTGTTGATTCATCCAAAAGTAATAAGTGCTTATAATAAGTTCCGAAACTTTTTGAAAGAATAACAAATTTCTGAGAAAATAAATTTGGTACGTCGAAGACATCATATAAAGTATTATTTATGAGACCTGATAGAATGTAAAAATCGTCCGTTATATCAGAATAATGTACAATTTCTTTCCTTCTTATATACAGTGCCCGACAAAAATTTTCGGACACTTGCTTCAAGATTTTGAAAACACTCAAACATAAATATCTTTGTGAAAAGTTAATATAAATCCATGAAATTTTGACAGCTTACAGTTAAGATGTCCAACTCTCAGACAAAATGACTAGAGTTAATAAATTTTCAACCCCCGCCAACAACCCCTATTTTGCAGTGATTTTTTTCAAAAATAATAGGTTGAGTTTCAAACCACTTAGGAGTCGGAATTCAAAAGATACATTCAAATGAACTAAATTATCTTAAAATTCTCATTTTCATCTCAAGTTTAAATAATTTTGGAAAATGTTATCGCGTTTTCAATATTTTTTGTTTTTGACAGAAAAATGCACATTTTTAACTCTAGTAATTTTGTCTGAAATTCGGACATCTTAACTGTTGTAAACTGTCAACATTTTATGCATTTATATTGACTTTTCACAAAAATATTTATATTTGAGTGTTTTCAAAACCTTGAAGCAAGTGTCCGAAAATTTTTGTGAGGCACTAAATATAAGTTGACATAAAGAGAAAAAGTGATTTATATGAATTCTATTTGTTGAGTCACAATAAAAAATAACCAATTTTTTTTCTAAATATTACTCTTCATAAATATAACGATTTGTAATAATGTATAAAATATATTTTAAAAACAGATATATTGTAGTGACAAAATTCTGCTTAGCAAAATTAGAAATTTGCATTATGTTAACATGCATCAAAAGTTAGCCTGAGAAATTTACAATTCAAATCTCTATCTTGCTAATCTTGTCTAATGACAGTTTTTAAGCAAGACAAATATAAAAAAAAATCATTACGAATGTTCTTCTAGTGAGTCGTTCCGGGTCGAAATCGAGTTGACAAAACCTTTCAAATGAACTTCCGAGCGTCAAGTCGCTAAAAAACGATAATCGGACTGACCATGCCAAAGATCGAATTTCGTTTTTTCCACTTGATAGTCCGTTCAGCACTTACCAGTTGGGTAGTCTATGTGTTTACCAAGTACTCGGCTACTCGCTTACCAACCGTGCTCAACGCGTCTTGACTTTCTAACTATACATGCCTGGACTATGCTGCTTGAAAAAAACTTCTTTTTTATTATTTTACTTAGATATCAAGCAATCTAATTAATAAGTTAAGGAAAACTATTTATACATTGTAGTCATTTGTACATTGTATTTATTAAAATATAGTCATGAAAATGACAAGCCAATTTTCATATCAATATTTAATTTACGAACCGTGTTTTACAATTGATTTAGCACATTCTTTAAATCATTTATACTTTTTGTTCATACCATTAAATTTTTACTAAATCGAATTAAAATAAGTTTGAAAAAATGCTTCCAACAGTTTCTAGTCAGTTCATGATTTAAAATTGCAGTACCACTCACCTATCGATTAAAAGAGTTTAAATATTGACCACTTTTTAAAACCAGGCTTCGTATAAAATTTGACATTATTAACAATTGACGGTCAAATAAAAATGTTTTGATCAATTTTCCGACTGTTTTTACACTCTTTGTTGCATTGTTCTGAATCGTTTTTTAATATCTTTTAATTTCAAATAATGTTTGTCAAACTTTTTTACGTATTACTCAACAAATATTGTATTTTGTTTAAAATATGACATATTGAAAAGTCAAAATGTGACAAAAGAAAAAAAAGATCCAATCGAAATAGAGGTCGTAAATTTTTCCAAATTTTTGTCCATTGTCTTTTTGTTAGATACATACTTTTTATTTATTCCCGGTAGCAGTTTTACGTTTTTTTTTAAAATTTTAAAAGGGTATCACTTGTAAAAACGGAAACAAATTAAATCATTTAATAAATACATTTTCAATGTTGATTAATTTTAGTTTGAAACAAACTTATAAAAACGAACAATTTATTATTACTACATAAAAGTGATTTTTTTTCTTTTCTCGTAATTTGATTGTGTTTCCACTTTCAGTTCAAGAAAATATAAATAATTGATAAAATATTTGTGATCAATGACGTGGCGTAAAGCTTGACAGTTTTATAGGTGAACACAATGGATATGAAATATCAATGTACGCTTGAAACTATGCCGGAAATAATAATCGTTCTGTGGTCGAAGAATTCGCCGGGATCATTAATGTGTTTTCGAACTATTCAAGTCAGACACTGCAGAAGTTACGTCATTAAGGATTCCATATTATCACGCAAGCTAGACTCTCGTATTTCCTGAAACTCCGCTAATCGTATCCAAGAATGAATTTCCGCCATTTGAACTACACCATGAATTGACTTTAACGAACACGTTTGCACTTAAAAGAAAATCTTTATTCTATTAGAAAAATCTTTCTTTTTAAAATAAATACTATGTTATTACACACAATTTTACTGAAAGTTATGACATTTTCTTTATTTTTATTTGTTTTAAGTTTCAACAAGCGAAATTAAAAGACTAATTGTGCTGGCTGAAAGTAGTACTTTTCCAATTCAAACTCAAGAATACTATGTGATAAAATACTTTATTGAGTATTTCAATTTGTATTTGTGTTTTCAACAGGTTTTTATAAAATTTAACTCAATTTTTATTAATTAAACAAATTTAATCAAAACTATGTCAAGTTTAAAATTAAATTTATCGTATTTGAAAAAAAAAATTAATTAAAAATAATATTGAGAAAAAAAATATTTAATATTTAAGGATGTATCAAAAAATTTTATTTCAATTGGCTGGGTAAAAGAATTAAAGTTTGAGTTGAAAGAAGAAAGAGCCACACACTTTTAATTACTTTATTCAATATTTAAGAGGAACGCGGGTTCTCCGAAAATCGTATTTTTGGATACTTTTTTTTTAACATTTGTACTGGCAACATGATTTAGATCAATCGGAAACGCCTTTTTTGTTATGTTATTTCCACATAAATGCCTTTCAAGAGCCACACAAATTTACCCAGTTTCACCCTTATTTAACCTCGGGTCCGTTCTATTGAAATTGTACTTTTTTGGAAAATTTTACGAAAAAAATGATTCGTTGCTTGAAATTACGTTTATTATCATAAAATCAATGCAAACAAATATTTTATTGTGTTCAACAAATAATATTCATCTAAAATTTAATATTCAAAAGCATAATTAGCAATATTTTCTTTAAAAAAATTAGCACAATAAGATATTGCTAATATTGCTAATTATACCTGTACATGTTAAATTTTAAATGTATATTATTTGTTAAATATAATACAATATTTTTTCGCATTAATTTTATAATCATAAACTTAGAGGCTTTCCATAAATTACGTTATGCTGTGCAAGCAGGATAAACATATGGTATAAACATTATTTTTTCCAGTTGTATTTTAAGCCAAAAGCACAGAACTTAACACATTATCTGTACAATCGACCCAAATCCTTATACGTGAGAAAGGTTAGAAAAAAATCTGTGTGTTAGTGTTTCCATTTGAAAAGCATTGGAGGGCGGGCTTATCGTTTGAATGTGTGAATTGAGAGGGGACAAAGTGTACAGACAATGTGTTAATACATTTAGTAATTTTTAAAAATAGTATATTATGCACCATGGGAGTTAAAATTGTTTTATTCCCGCGAGGAAAATTCGGCAGCTTTTTGCGTGAGCATACGATATTTTGTATTCATAAAAGTCGATATCGAGATAAAATATGTACAAAAAAATTAAACAATTGATCTAAATGCACTAATTCAATATTTTTATTTAGTTTTTATAGATTATTATCGCTTGAAATTATTGTATAATCCATTGAAAAATACCTTACTTATAAAGTCATACACTTTCAAGGATTTTCGTGGCCACGGTCAAGTTGTCAGGTTTCTAGCAAAGATAATTTTGTGGCTATAAAACTGTCATATATGGGCCATACAAGGACCAAGCGTTATATCCAATTGTGGTTCTCATATGTATATTTTACCTGAACTTTATAATATGTTTGGGAACAACATATCAAAAAATAGGCATTTTATGTATAACGTTAATAATATAAAAAGGAAAAAATCTAAACTCAGATAACTATGTAAAGATTTAAATGTAATAAAATAATTAAAAATTAAAAAATTTAATCAAATATAAAGATGTTGTTGATAAATGTCTCAAATGTTAAAATAGACATATTTCAATTGATCTATATACTAGGGTGATTCAAAAAAAGTTATTTTCAAATTTTCAATGAGTCACCTGATATTTTTTCGATTCTTAAAAAATAAGATTTTTGAGGCATAAAACATTTTTTTTATTAATCTGCGAACGATATTTGTCACGTCAGTGCTGTGAAAATTGCAATACTTAGACGGTACTAAATTCTGACAGTAGTTTGACATTACTGAGCCATAGTCATACTCATAGTTTGTCAGTTTTGGCCTATACAGGCCGTGATGCTTGAGTATTTTCCTGTAGTTTGTCATCATTTCCTGCAAAACTAGCCTGGTTTCAACAAACAAAAAAATATAACACAGACACCTAATATTTTTGAACTAAATTCACTTTTACAATAAATATATTCGTATTATTTGCCGAATTAATAACAAACATAATAGAAGTTTAATCTAATAGATGTTTCAATTCAGAGAAAATTTGATAAAATAAAAAGGAAATTCTCAGTTAATGGTAGTACAAAGATTTTTGGCGACACAGAAACGGAGAGTAGTATAACATTTCATTGATGTGAAACTGTTATTGATACTTAGAAGAACTTTTGGGCGATCTTCTCTCGTGTCAATAAAAACATATTTACCACACCCGCACTACATGGTGGCAAAACACGCACGAACGAAGTTAACAACCCTCCAGCGACATACCATTTGTCATTACATTCTATCGCAGCAAAAAGAGATAGAAAAAAAAACAAAACTTTTCGTCTAGGTCTTATTTTCACGAGATAAAAGTTGGAGCATTGATGACTCGTGATTTTTTGATCCAAATTTACTTTTAACGTGAAAATCAATTTACAAGACATTTCAAGATCAAACAGATTAAATTCAAGACAAAAAAATAGTTGTTTCAGAAATAACGAATAGAAATAATTGTTAATAATTTATTTTAACAATGAACAATTTTACTGTATTATTATCCTTGTAAAAATATACTTCTACATTGATTGAATGGAAAAACGATTAAATGTTAAATGACGAACAAAACTGTTGTTAGAGCTTTTAGCGAAGCCTTAAGTGCAGATAACCTATAGAGAAATTGACTTCATAATATATTTACACATACGCTTAGAATATGCTGCGATATTAAAATAATAAGATGTAGAATATAAGTAATTTATAACAATGCATTAGACATAGTTATTCGTGCAATAATTTTTTAAACTAGAATAGCTTTATCTAAATGATTAAAATAATATTAATAAAAAGCTTGAGGCGATAAATAAAAGCAGTTTAGTTTGTGTAAATTAAATGTTTATTAAATGAATTTTCTTATGTCGTCGAGAATAAGCTTAATTTTCTAAATATGCTTGGGAAATTTCTAAGGATAATGAAAATTAACTCGACGAGATTGTTTCGCCCTGCTGACGATAATGTTTTTATTTCGCGTGTTACTGCTATGATGTTTAGACGTAAACTTTGGAAGAAGACGAAGATTTGTTAATTAAATGATGAACCCGGAATAATTAATTTATAAAGTAATTTGTAAATGAACCTAGATTGGCTAAAAACATTAATTAAGAAAAGTTGGTGGTAATGATAATTATATCTTTCATTTTTTAATACGTTCAAATTGGTTTCATATAATTTTTTTACAAATTGAGCTTTTATTATATTTTTAAAATTGAATAAATGTTATTGATTTTCTTATAATGTTGTTTACAGCAAATTATTTATCCAATGTTTTTCAAAATATTATTCATAGGTATGATTAAAAAATATTAAGGGGACTCCATGCCAAAATAGCTAAAATTGTTATTTTTCTATGAAATGACTTGAAATTTTGTACAAATATACTACTCAACTAACAAAAAACAATATAAGTCGAATTGTTAATATAACTTATAATTCGTTTATTTATTTGCAAATTTTTTTGTGAAAAAGGGTATCTTTAAAGTGCTTTAATGTACTCAATTTTCATCGCATTTTTTAAAAAAAAGAAACAGTATGTTGAAGCTATTTCATCGAAAAAATGAAGAAAAACTACGTATTTTTATTGTTTAAATTGATATTACTTTTTTAAAAATTAAGATATCAAAAAACTGTTTAACGAAGTTATAGAGATATAAATAACAAATATTTTAAACAAAATTAATTGAAAACTGAGTACATTATAGTAATTTGAACTGTGAAAAGTGTGACTAATAAAGTTTCGAGATATTTGAGCTTAAAGTTTTATAACACTGTTCCCCAGATTTATATAAAAAAAACAAAAAATACACCGATTAAAAGCTTTTTAAAATACTAATATAATAAAAAATTAATATAAAATATATATTTTTAAATATGTATATGAATATATAAAGGCAGTGTCTATTTGCACG
>JABFPM010003902.1:0-13559 GCA_022817325.1 Idris sp. 1 HC-2018 | reverse complement strand
ATTAATATTAAAATTGTTATATATTTGTTTTACAGTCCATGAATCGTAGAAACTTACAGTCCGCGCCGTAATAATAACAGTCAAGACTGCTATTTTGACAGTCCATTTCTCCCAGTGTAATTTAAAATTATTTAAATAAGTTAAGCAATTTAATAATCTAGTAAAAATATGTGTGTTTGAAATACAGTTAAAAATTTTTAGGAAAAAGAAACACCCAAGCATAATGGAAAGTAATTGTATTATATGATATGTTCGGCGTTAAAGGTAAAATATAAAAATACAATATTACGCAATATTTTTTGAAAGTTTTGTCTAAAAACAAGTTGTCAATAATTTATACTCATTTTGATTTGCTGATAGTGTTTTTATAATTGAAAATAATAGAATTATTATTAAGAAAAATATCTATCTAAGAGTAAAAGGAAATAAATAATTATTTTCATAATGAGGAGAAAAATGATTTAAATTTTTTTTGGTAGAGTTTTGTGTTTCAAATTTTGGGTTATTGAGTAGAACACATTAATAACAAAAGATTTAATTAAGTTTATAAGCGAAAAAATAATCATAAGTGTTTCCCACACCCCAGATATGTTATTAAATTAAATGTTTGTTTATAATTCTCTGATCTTTAATTTTAAATTTAATAACGACAAATGTTCGACATCAAATTCATTGTAACTTAAAATATGTTCGATGTTTTATATTTAATCATTTTTTCAGGGCTCAAATATATAAAATTCCCGACATAACTTGATATTTGTTGTGAATTTTATACATTTTTAAATACAAATTACCTGCTGTAATGATCAATGATCTCTATAGGAGAAAAAAAAATAAACAAAAAAACAAAAATTAAAAAAGAAATTTAAAGTCTGAATATTTCTAAAAAACTCATCTAATAAGGGGAACAACTCTATTTGAATTATAATTTGTTGCAAATTGTTATGTTAATGCTGAACCACCCTTAAATGCAGTCTCGCAAGAGATTAAGTGGGAATAAATTATTTTACTGAAACAGTGTAGCCACAAAGAGAACGCAGCATTGTGCAATATTACGTATAAACGTAAAATATGTGATGCACACAGTAATGTTATAAAAATGTTGTAAAAGGCTTTCCTTTATTGTGTTTTGAGCCCTTAACTCAAGACTGATGACACGTTTTGACAAAAAGAAGAAAAGATACTAGTCTTTTTACTTAACTTTACTGCGAAATGACTTCTTTCAATACGAGCCTAAGCCATTAGGAAGATACCCAAAACAGCACTATAATTGACCACGTCTGCTTTATGATCTATTATTTAAATTTTATGTTGCAATTAAATTGAAAGTATTCATTTGCTTGGTGCGAGAATGTAACTTTAAATTATATAACGCAGCATAAAAAAATGATGCTAAACAATTGTACTGCAAAAAAAGCGTTGTTTCAAAGAATACATTTGCCAATTTAAAAAAAGAAATTTCACATTGGTTTGAACCAAAGATTTACAAATATTGTGCAAAACTTTAACTTTAAACTTTATTAAGTTATTTTTAAACTTAACTATCCTTGGACAGGTTATTAATGCAAGTTAATTTGTATGAGTCACTTTTTTGATGTTGTTCAAAAAAAATTTTTTTTCTGTGTTTCTGTCCTTTAGTCATTTTAATGCAAAATGAGACATTGATTCATTTCAAAGAGTTGAACATAAATTTCTGCTTAACTATATATGCTTAAAGCCAAACTCAATGCATAATTTGACCATAAATATACCTCTCCACGGATGGTTTCTGACTTAATTTTGCTATTCTATAGGCGCTCTATAAATGATTTATTTTCACAAAATTATACCTTAAATTATTAAATTTCACCGTAATAAGCTTGCTTGTCTTAATGCACCAGGAGCTTTGAGAATGTTCTACTGAGTATTACATAAAACTAATATTGTTTTCATTAATTTTGTAAAAGGATAAGCATCTGTTCAATCAAGGCTACCCCCAGAGGTAATTGTATTGCATTCAACTTTCAACTAATTTGAAATCTAATTTTGAATTCAAAAATTGTTTTAGTTATAGTATAAAGTACAAATTTGATTGAAAACTTAATTTAACTCTAGGATTAGTTGACTACTATTTTTGTATTAAACATTTTCGAGTATTTAAATGTCTTATTAATTTCTTGTAGAGTGCATTTGATTGAAAATAAAAATTCAAATAATTATTCACGAAGTAAAACTTTTTTGACAAACCAAAACATTTCATTGAATTCTCCCAGTGTTTGCTGCTTTTTTAAGGTCAAATTTGTGGCAAAGTTTAAAGGTTAACTGCAATTATTTTAAATATAATTTAAATCAAGTTTAAATCCGGACGTTTGTTTAATAGCTGCCATCGAACAGTTTAACTACAACATTTTATTTCTATGGACAACAAAGTTATCCATAGCCAACATTATGCAAGGCTAATAAGTTTTGACATTTAACCTTTATCGGCGAAAATGCAGCATACCAATCAAAATGTCTCGCTGAGCTTCGCTGCTCTATGCTTTTCGTCATCCTCCCACAACATTTCTGTTCGCTCCAGCTAAATAATTTCGTCTCTATCAATTTGTTCTCAAATTTGATTATATGTGTCAAATTTATCCTTCGATCTTATTATATTAATTAATTGTTTTCTTATTTTAGGCTTCACAATAATTATCCACGCAATTTAGATTATCTTTAATAATATATTTAACATGAAAATGCAATGACGTAAATCGGCACTTTTATATAATATTTTAACATTAGTCAGGATTTTTGTAGATATTTACAATTTTGTGTATCAAGTGTTGTAAGTAAAATTTGATTTTAAGATTAAACAAAAATCGTTCAAATTTTTGAACTAATTTTGATTATAAATTTTTATCAAACTTTATTACTCTACTTTTTATTTTAACTTGAAAACACTATATACTTATTTCGAAAATCATTTAAATAGCTATTACAATGAGCCTAGATCAAGATGTGACGTAAAATTAAATTAATACATAAATAGACTTTGTTTGAAAACTCAAGAGATCAAATCTTGCCTAAAAGTCTGCTAATTTGCATCACACAAAAGAGCACTACCAAGCAAACCACCTACTTGAATGTCGAGAAGACGTGCAGTATTTTCTTATTACGCTTTAAAAAGTGCATAGTCAGAATATTTTGTTTTGGCTTAAAAAATCTAATCATATAAAAGATAAGTGAATGTTAGATTATGATGAATGGGAATTTCAATAGTTTAAATTAAGTTTTATAAAGATAAATCAACTTTTTCAACGATTTGTATGATAATTAATTTTATTAAAACTTCTTCAACCATTACATTTTCAAGGGATTTAATTCAAACACTTCATTACTCTTCTATACAAATATATTTAATAGTGTAAAACTCATCAAAGATATCAGATTACTTTTGTCAAATTCACACTCATTTATAATAATCGTTAAATTTTACAAAGTGGCATTTGATCTCACTCTGTTATAAACGTCGAAAGAAAAAAAGAGGAAATTCTCAAAAATGCGTTAAATGACTCTTACTTTAACTGAGACTCAGTTTCAAAGATTTTGGGTTAACTTAATTTGATGTCGTTATAATGGCGCCATAATGTGTCAATGCAGAAATTATGTCGGTGCATGTAAGCACTGAAGTCTCGTACAAAAGGCCTTTTTTCTTTAAAATCCTCTTATTCTATTTTTTGTTGCATATTTTTTATCAGATTGGTACAAAAATAGAGCATTACTTTAACATAGTTTTTTTAACACAACTTTTTTGTGAAGATAAAATAAAAAATACTTATCACTAATCATAGTTCAACTTTTCAAGTTAACTTTAATTGATATAACTAAGTGCAATTTTTAAAAAAAATACTAACCAAAGTTGTTTCAGCAGCTAAATTTAAAGTTTTATTTACGTCATGTCAATTCTCTCTTTTTTTTTGTTTTCTTTTTTTGAAAAGCTTTCGACCTTTCTCAACAGCAAGTTGTAAGTCACTGACGTAAGTCTTTCGGCGATTACACGATATACATATATAATACGATATAAAGCCCAGTTACATAAAAGCTATTTTATTATATAACGACAAAGTTGAAATCCAAAATTGTCTCAAATTGTTATTTATACACTCTCAAGTGAGTTTAAATATTTTCTCTTTTTAACAATTCAGTTTTATAAATCTTTGATAAATTTCTTTTTCTTTCTTTCATACATGACAATTACTCACTCGAGTTGAGATAATTGGAGAACAAGTGTGCGGTCGACGAGAATGCACACACTTAAAAAGGACCTGGTTGAAAAAAGGCAAGTGTCTTAGCAGGTTGCCAAGAATGGCAAGCCAGAGCCTGCGAATGCGTGAGTAAAGTGCGAGCGAAAATGAGCCACGTGTTGCTGTATATAAGGATACTGCTTTTGCCATGGCAGAAGACGTTTATTCCTGCATGTTAACTTTGTTCGTGATCGCACCAACGAGTGAACATCATTTGCACGCCAAATTAGTATGCCGGACAAGATTGAGCCAGATATACATATATACATGTATAAAAGTCACTTCGTGGCTACAATTGTGAAATAAAATGAATAGGGGATTAAATATAGAAGATATCGAGCGGTTCGGCTCAGCTACCTGTAGCATTTATAATTTGCATGTTGAGCGAGTCTCTTTTGCTCCCAATTACCGGTAAGGGGAGAGTAAAAATATATAACACATGTCCCGCAAATGAATGGAACCTTACGATCAATATTTCAGATGCAAACAGCCCGCACGTCACTCCTGCGATGCTCTAAGACTTTACGTCAGATTTACGCTATCAAAGTGTTATGCATGCTTATCGTAATTATATCGACTTTTCTCATGTATATATGCGTCTTAATCGTGTGAGCGTTGCATGTAAATTTTCGTTTTATAAATAGCCCTGCTTTTCTAGTATAAGATTAATGGTGTGTATTTACGTAAGTATTTATTTTGAGATAAGTATCTGTCATTTTGTTAAAGCCCATGTGGCTTTTAATCTTTTAAACATGCTGCTTTATAAAAGACTATCAACGAGTTAAAAATATTGGCTGGCCACTTTTTCTTCGATCCCCTAGTTTTTTTTCACTCTAGATAATAAATTGTCGACGAAGATAATGGAGGAAAAAAAGTAATTGGATTGGGATTTACGTCTAAGTAGTAAATTTTTTTGTCGTGTGTATACATTTGCATACACTTTTTCTTGCTTGTTATATGTATTAAATATATGTTATATTAAGACATTGTTATTTTTACTAGCAATGTTTCCAAGGATAAGAATTTTTTAATATTTTTATGAAATGAAAAGCTGCTGTGACGTTAATAATAATATTTTAATGTGCAATAATAAATTATTTGCATCGTGAATGCACTCTTATTTTCATTGTCCTTGTAGCTCTAATGTTACTTTCATTTCTGGCTTTTTTAAACAATAGAAAATCTACAAAAGTATTTAATTTGTAACTTTCAAATTAGCTTTATACTTATTTTATTTTATTTTTAAAACTCGTTTATTTTATTTATGTTTGTAAAATTTATGTGGCTCATTTTTATTACATACAATTTATATTATTTTATATACAATCAAACTGTATATTCTTTTAAATGTAAATAATTTTACTTCATTCACTTAAACATTACTTTGTAAATACTGAAAAACTTTGATAAGCATTTAAAAAATAAAACTGAACTTTACAAAATAATACAACTAAATAAACATATTTATTTCAGCATATTTATATATTTTTCTTTTTTTTTAGTTTGTTGCTCTTTATGTTATCAAAGTATAAGAGACTCAAGTAAAGAGATTGAAAATTTCAAAAAGAGCTTACATAAAATCTCTTACGAGAATTTTTTTGAATAATACATGTGTATGGAGTATTTTTATACAATGTAAGTTTAACACGAAACATGTACCAAATCATGAATTATTCACTGCACTCTGTGCATAATTATATGTACGTGAATATTTTATGATTTTCAAAAAATTTAGTTAAAACTATTTATTTTAAAATATTAAAATATACAAATACTTTTTAGCGAAATGTTTAATAATCTGAATAAATATTCAATTGAGTTTTAACAAATACTACAATTTAACATTTTTATTTGTTATCATATTATTATTTAGCAGCAACAATTAACAACTGACATGAAAATATAATAACAAAACGATCAGGTTTGCATTAAAAGTTTAAATTAACTTTTCAAATTGTAAATAAAACTGATATTGTATTAGCAGTAATTAGACTTGATGAAATCTACCCTAAAATGGTTTGATACTTAGATCTGAAAATGGGATAATATGATTTGAATGTTACATTTATGAAACTAACTCTATTTAAAGTTCACATGTGACTCTAATATAATCTTAACACGAACCTGTTGGGAACTTATGTTTACAATATAAAACGTGAGATTTAGCTTGACGTGGATATGATCACAGTTTAATGGCGTAAACCGAGCAAACTGTAATTTCACATTTATTGATATTGAAGATATATATAAAACTGCAATTTAAAAACAATTTGAAAAAATTGAATTGAAAATAAATGTTGCTAAAAGAAAAGAAATGTTTAAAAATAAACACATGCAGCTAAATTTATTATTAAGGATAATTTTTTACTACAATTTTTATTTAAACAAAATGTGCATTGATGTTTTAAAAAATTGTTATTTTAACATTTTTTTTATAACCAGAAGACTTACTAAAAATCCTATTGTTATGCCAATCGATGACAAGTTAGCAACACCTTATTAAGGTGTCGTCTTACGAGCTTTGCATTTAAGCTTATTATACAAATATTACAATGTTAAATGTACATTTCACAAAAAAGGTTAAAATCATAATGCTTTAGATCTATGCTGGCTTAGTTGAAGAAGACAATTACATTATATAACGAGTTCGCAACTCTTTTCATTTAATTTTCGCAAAAAACAATTATTATTATTCTGTTGAAAAATATAATGAAATGGATTTTTAATAATGGAATTATGACAAACAAAAATAATTTAATGTCAAAGTTTAACTTATGGAGTTCAATTAGTATTTCATATCAAAATTTAATAATGAGAATTATTTTGTTAATATGAAAATTTTTATAAATGATGTTATATACGTATAATTAAAGTTTTTATATTAAAATTTTACTAATTCGTTGTTTTAATTATCCCGACAGATTCTTTTAAATGTCACGGTGTAAAACGTAATTTTCGTGGTATCAGATAATGTTAAAAGCTAAAGGTCGCTGTTTAATAAGTTAAGTGCTGCTTAGTTTCACAGGCAGTTTTACTCTGTCAACAAAGTATAGGAGAGAACATAAATACAATTTTTTTTAACAAAAATTGGGGGGAAGGGGGCATTAATAATGATAAAAGATGTTTAGTTCTTGACAACTGAGTGATATAAAAAGTTTAACTCCGACGGCACATTAAAGCATGCACATTTCGCTCATAAATTATTCAAATAACAAGAGGATACTTTTAACGTGAAACACTTATGTCTTGATGAGTTGCTAAAAGTGAGGCGTTGTATGGTTATCCACAGTTTGAAGCTAGTTTTACATAGCACATTGAAGGAAAAGTTGTACAAAAAAATTTAAATAAAATAATATTATAGTTGTAGGAAAAAAGTTACTTCTCGAAATATTTATAAAATATTTGTTGATCACTATCTCCTGTTATGTTTTATTTTTGTCTGACTTTATATTTACTTATTCCCTGAGAAACTTAATGAGCATGCTCATTAAAAATAAATGACGCTTGCTTTTGCCAAATGAAATGATACGTCTAAATTTTATTCGCATACAATTTTAATAGTTAAAAAACAAATTTAGCAAAGATGCAAATAAATAAGATGTTTTTCTAAACTATACTTAAAGCTAAAATAAGTTAGCTCTAGTTGACATTTTAAGTTTTATTACACAATTTATTGGAACAAAAGTTGCTAAGAGACTGCGATTAATAAACAGTCTTGAAAATTATAAAGTAATAGATAAAAATACATATACAAAATAGTTGAACTCAAAATAATAATTTTGCATTTAAAAATTAGTTCACAAATTTACTTGAAAAAACAAAACATTCAGTCATTATCTTTATTCTTTATGAATGAACTGTAATTTTTTAACCCTTTGACCCATAGTGTGCCCAAAAAGGGCACACCTTAGTAAAACTGGTTTTTTCATAGAACAATGAAGTTTTTTTATGAAATTTGTTAGTACAGGGTTTGTGAAGCCGCTGAACACGAATTTGGAGTCAGATTTCTAAAAAACAAAATGGCGGATCGAATATGGCGATTCAAAACTTGAACTTTGCTGTAATTGATTTAATTTTCTTTTTTCTAAAACAGAAACTTGTAAAAGAGTGTAGTTTGAGTTTCTTCAAGCAAATCTAAAAAATATTTTCAAAATCCAAATGGCCGCCAAGGTGGCGAACCAAAAACATCAAAAATAAACTGTTTGCTATGAAACTCTGTATATTAGGGTTTTTTTGACTCGCAGATCACGAATCTGACATCAGATTTGCGAAATTCAAAATAGCCCATCCAATATGGCGGACCAGAACTCGAAAAAATAACCTGTTTACTATAAAACACGGACCTTAAAATAACAAGTTTCATAGTAAACAGTTTGTTTTTGATGTTTTTGGTCCGCCATCTTGGCGGCCATTTTGAATTTTGAAAATATGATTTCAAATTTGTATTCAGCGATGAAAGAAACCTTCATATGCAAATTTTAGAGCAGAATGATACATTAGAAAAATGTATGGGTCAAAGGGTTAACATACATTATTTTGACGTGTGAAATTAATTCGGAAGCAGGACAAATAGGCGCTGACAATTAGGCGCCGTTGAATATACGCTGGGACATTTAGGCGCCAGATTCGGAGTTTTATGTTAAGAAATCTAATTTAATCAAATATAAAATTTTGTTCTACTTTTTAAAATTTGTTTATATTTATGTTTTAATTGTTTTTTTAAATTTATATTTTTTAAAATATTTTATACATTTTGTTAATTTTGTATTTTCGTGAAAGTAGAAAATGTAAACAGTGATTAGTCAGATAAAGAATATATGTGAATAAGCAGACTTTTTGTGGATTATAAATTTAAATTTGTAAATATGTGTAAAATAATAATTATTGTATAATTTATTTATTATAATATTATTTTGTAATGATTAAATGAATGTTAATACTATAAAAACTGGCTGTGCTGAATTGTTGCTCTACAATTATCAGTATTATTTGGAAATAAATATAAATTTGATTATGTAAGTATTATTTATTTTATAAAAATAGACTAATAAGTAAACATTTCTAATGTGGTGCCTAAATGTCCTGGCGCTTAATTGTCCGGTGCCTAATTGTCAGTGTCTATTTGTCACGTACTCATGAAATTCACCTGCAAAATTTCAAGCCCTGCAGATTGTGCCCGAACGGGCCCTCCTTAAACATCGGGAATTTTGAAAAACCCAAACATAATTTTGTTCAGAATAATTTTTTTAATATAATGTTAAATTTTTGTGAAGTTACGATGTAATTTGATCGAGTAATTAGCAATGGAAGTTTTGTTTTTTAAAGAAAATTAAAATCGAAATAAAAAAGATTCCAAAATATATATAATACAAAAAAACCTGCCCTATTACATGAAAAATATTAAAATACTATAATTTTTTCGTTTGAAAACAGTTACTAAATTCTGATCGCGTAAAATTTATAACGTACAAGATTCAAAGGGAACCCTTTTAATTTACAGAATAACTGAACAAATTGATGATAATTTTATTCCAAATAATATTTTAAACTGTACAGCTTCATTTTTGTGATAGTACGATAACATTTGACAACGTAAATAGCAATTTGAGTCCTTTAATTTAAAAAAAATGTATTTTTTCACTTTTTTTTTTACTATTTCTACTACTATTCTCTGTTATAACTGCATGATGAAAAGCCGATACACTATTTTTATCAGCAACTTTTACTTCAGCATGATGTCCAATAAAAAATTTCACAATTTCGGTGTTATTGAAAATTAAAGCTGCAGCATGAAGACTCTTTAAACCATGTTTATAAGCTGCGTTTACTTAAGCTCGGTTCTTAGGTAATAATTTTACGATATCGCTTTTATTACTATTAGAAGCAGCAGCGTGAAGCGGTGTTGGAACTACTTTATTAATTATATTTTCATTGGAACCATACTCTATTAAAAACTTCACAGATTCGATATTTTTTATGAAAACTTTTTATGAAAAGGCACGATGAAGTAGTGTGAGTGCCGGCTAAGACAATTAAAAATTATTACAATAAAGGATTTATTAAAATTATACACGTACGTTTCAGATTAATGAAATGAATTATGAATTAACCGCAGAAACATATCTATCAATTAACCTTGCAAACTTAACTGTTCTCAGTGCTACCACGCTTTTTAGTTTATCTCGTCCAGTAGCTACGTGTGTTTCTGAAACTCCATTCGACCAGAGACAACACGTGCATCATCAAATGTACCACTATTTTCTTGGAAGGATGCAGCAAGGTGTGCATGGGTTTGCACGTTAGATTGTGTGTTTGCACGATTTATTTGTAACAAACAGTAAGTAATAAAAGTTATAAACTAAGAGATAAACATAATAGTAAGATTTATGTTGTTCAGATGTTATAAACTTTGGCCATTAAATTGCGTCAATAAATATAAATATTAAGAAAATTAAATTGAAAAAAAGGGGAAAGGGGGGATTCAAAACTTCATGACTTGTATTAAAAGAATAAAAGGGAATGGGCAAATTTTTTGTTTAAATTAAAAATTAAGTTAAATTAAAAAAAAGTGACACTATTTGTGACTAACTCAAAAACTCATTTACTCCTTTCTCCATTTTTTCAATTTAATTTTCTTAATATTTATATTTATTGATGCAGTTTAATGGTGAAAGTTTATTTTTATTATTTTATTTTATTTTATTATTTATTATAATTATTATAACATCTGAACAACATAAATCCAGATAAGCGTCGATTAGGGAAAAATATAAATAATAGTAAGACATACACATTATCTAAATATTTTAAAAGTAAATGTAAAATAGCTATGAAAGATGTCATCAACTAGAGTGAATTACTATTCATTGGCAATTTTTAACGCACAAAAATGTATTGATATCAAAAATACGCTACAGGATTATGCCACTTGATGACACCTCCAAACGTAACTCTATCAGTTATTATTTGAAGATTAATTATTACTTATCTTATAATTAATCCTCGAGAATATGAAGAAATTTAAATGAATCTGCATTTAACGTTAGCAAACAGGTGGCTTGATTGGATACACAAACCGTACGAGAAACAACAAAAGAAACATTTGGGAAACTGTTGGGAAATTATGAGACTGTACCGGAATTCGCAGCCCCACAACTTATCACTGAGGTTAAATTGGCAACGGTAGATAATAAGCTTGTAAAAGATGGTTTCTTTACAGACATCCAGAAAATAGCTGGTAGGGATTTGTCGATACTAGGTCAAGCTGCGTCAATGTTATTACGAGAAGACGAAGGCATCGACAAGTTGGTGATGCTAGAGAGATAATTTTTTGAGAATACCAAAAGAACTCTCGATCTAATTTTTTATATTACAAATTTTGCTTTTTAACCCATGTCTAGTCGTTGGTGTGAAAACGCACTATACCGGAAAATTTTTTTTCGACTTTTTATATATCCAAAAAATGACAAATAAAATTTGAATTATTTTTATATTTTTTATTCACGCAGGATTAACATTTTACAATTTAATTTCATAAAACAATTTAATAAATGAAAATAAAACTAAAGACAGCATTTCATACATAAGTAATCTTGTCGAAGTTACAAACTCAACATTATTCATTACAATACAAGCAAAGAAGTTAATTATGTACAATACAATATGACAAAAGAGTACAATAGTAAATGATAAATTCAGTTGTATCAACTCTTCCCTAAATTTCAATGTTTCACTTTGAAAAAAATCAACATTTTTTAGGTTGGTCATAGCAAGAGCGGATCAACTCTAATTTAATTAATTCAGAGATAAATAATTTTGGAATTATTCAGATAGTTTTGACGTTAATATTAATTCTCTGATCATTCTAATGTTTTCCTGATTGCTTTTAACTATTCAAATATGATTGTCCTAAAGTTTTTTTGTGAATTTCATTAATTTTTTATGCAATATTTGTACTTATACGTAATTTATCAAAAACTAGTTTAACATTTTTAAAGTATTAATAATTTCTGATTTTTATATCACGATTGACTTGCTCTCATTGGTATAGCGTAGTTAGTGGAAAATAAAGTAGGATATTCTATCCGACCGCGGATATCAGCTTGTGTAAAAATTTAAGATCGATTTCCAGACGACGAGCACTTAAGATCTGAATCTCGGTCACTGCTTGAGCTTCTTTATAATTATTGTAGTTTTTCCTGGACATTGAGGTACCGTTCTTAAACATCGCGTTTCTAAAAAAACTTATGTTGAACCGTTTCAAGAGCTATGGCAGAATTCAAAATAGCGTTCATAAAATAGGCACATACTCCAAATGAGATCTAACAATGACCTTAAATAAAGTGACAAATGTGTCAACTTTAGAGAAATTCTACGTTGTCCTCATGATGAAACATAATATCCTCAACGCTTTCCCACAAATATTAGATATATGTTAGTTAAAAGTTAGTTTTTTATTGAAAATTACCCCTAGGTCCTTCAATTTCATACGAAAAAAAATCATTAATATACACAAACTGTTTTATATCTGATAAGTAACTTGCAATATTGGATAAAAATGAATCACGAACTCCCAGTTTGAAAGTTCTAAGACTAGGAGCTCGTGAGATACTCTGCCAAAAGCCTTGCAGAAATCGGTATACATAGTTCCGACTTGTTTGTTCTCTACAAAAACTTTTATGATGCACATTTTAAAAATAACCAGATTGGTGTTGACGAATCTGTTTGTCACAAAGACGTGCTTGAATTTTCTGATTATAGGTTTAAATATTATAGAAAGTGAAGATGTTGACGATGTAATTCAGAACGTAATTTCGCAAGATTTTCGAGTTGTAAAGGTGTCAAATCTTTACAAGTCTTCACTTTATTAGCAAATGTAGATTTAAGCGGTTTCGCACCTTCACACAACGCTTTTCCAATACGAACAGCAGATGCAACCAGAGAATTTCAGACAGAATTTAAGGGTCTCGAGATCATTATATCTTTACTTGTCTTTTTTATGTCTAACGTTATAAAAAATTAAATTATCAGAGTGTTGATTTCTCTTCTCAATCTCCCTCATTAATACCTGACAATCAACCGAAGATGCAGATGATGTAGTACATAACATTTCACATTTTTTTCAAACGATTCTCGTGCTCATCTAAGTGCTTATTTAATTTAGCTATTGATTGATCTATATGAAAAATAAGTTCTGTCGTAATTTGAGCGACGAACTCGTTCATCGGATTGTGGAGATCGAATTTAGTAATTTGCGAACAGCAAAATAGTTATTTGTGTATCTAGAGCGTAATG